>JAMQCK010000777.1:0-15997 GCA_024196135.1 Pleurotus ostreatus/Saccharomyces cerevisiae fusant | reverse complement strand
TCAGGTATCCTGTAAGCAGCGCCTCGCCTGTGTGGGGAAGTAGCGCTGACACTGCTGTAGGTGCTGTACTCGGCCATCTTACTTCCCATATCAATAGGGCGCTTGATGAAGTTCGCTGGCCATCATGTTCCCTTCTGGGTGGAAATCTGTGAGCATAGCTTGAGTGCAAGTGAGAGCGACGGCGAAGGCTAACTACGTCCAGTCGCCGACTGCTTATTCAACTTGACTGGTACGCTGACTTGGCCTCGGGCTCTATTGTTCGACCGTGCGCTCATGACTGGCAGGCTGCTTGAACGTTGTCCTGCTCGTATACACGGATAGGCTCTTCGCGCAGGCGGGGTCTGTCGAGTTCCGCAACCAGCGGCCGATATCAATAGACCTGGAGAACCTCGCGAAGACCGGTGGCGTCACTCCTTTCACGCTCGCACGGAGCGATACTGCAGCGAAGTATCGCGAAGAGCGGGTAGCGCGCCTCAATCTCCATCTGAATAGCTCAGGATCCTCAGGTTCCAGGACGGGGACCACAGAGACTACGGATTCAGGGTATGAGAGCGCCTGCGGCCATCGATAGCGCCGGTACCCCATGGGCCATTGTGCTATGCCGCCCGCTCTGCCCATCTCCGCGCCCTTCCATTGTCACTCTCTTGTTTGCTGTCGTATTTGCTCTGCCGTACGTGCATAATTTATTGTTCTGAGGTCTTTAGGGAACCTACACCCGGGGCGTCGTCTCGTGCGGGCGCCCAGAGGAAGAAGAGATGGTCAAGGCAATGGTCTGGACAGCCTTGACTCACTGCCAGGCGTTTACATAGAAGCGTTGGTCCCACCACGTGTTCCCATCGATACACGACGCAATTGGACCCTCCTCGATGGCCTTTGTCCCCTGGCAGGTGCGTGGACCCAGTGAGCGCTATCATTCCGATTGAATAGGAGATGCACGCACGCCTCATGTTGGAGATGAAGGCAGGCAACAACAAAGGCGCTTCTTGGGGCGCTACTCCCGTACCCACCCTCATTGATGAGGTAGATTCACTGCATCGCTCCTCCCGGGGAGGGCTTCGTTCACCGACTGACTGCACTGAGACATGCGCGAGCTGCGGCGCTTCGGGGAGAAAGTCGAGCCCGCAGAAGGGCTTTCGAACGTAACTAGGCTCGCGGGCCGTAGGTGCATGTCTGGCGTGGAGGCGAATGTGGCGCGGGCGACATGATCGCCCGATTCCCACAGTTGGTCTTACTTCGGTGATGAGGAAGGTACGGCACCTGTGATCAACACGTCAAGCGCCCGAACGTGCCTCTCGCGCGGCTGCTCTGACCTGTTTGGACCGTTCAAAGACGCTTACCCGTTGCTTTCTCGGCGCCTTTCTAGAGTCCACAGCTCGGTCCTCGGCGGGTGCTTCGCCGGGATAGCATGCGCTTGGAGGTCAGAAGCGCGATGAGCAATCACGAATAGAGCACCGCTCAAGCGGCCGGCGCAGCATGATGACGGTATGGAACGAAGATTCGCCAGCCCGGCTGGGGAATTTTCAATTGCAGCCAACCGATAGAAGGCCCGGAAGGACAAACGAGCTACGCCGTTTCTGGCCATCCACGGCACGAGCCTGGTCTGTTCACCCTCAACCTTACCCTTCTTGAACAGCATGGCGGCTCATGGCGGGCTCCATATCAAGAGCCATCAAACAAAGAATGCTACCCTGCGTGTCAACTGGCCTTCTCTTCTGGGCGAAAGAATCCATCTCCGGCGTTGCTATTCATTATTTCCCCACCTCATGACACTCATCAAAGGCCTGTCCGACGGCCCACATTGATTCACTGGATCCCTGAATCACGGCAACTGCGGGACAAGGCGACCTATATAAACAGCCTCGCTGGCCCTCTCGCTGTCCGTCCTTCGCCTCCTTCCTACCCCTAGACACCACCATTACTTGTCATCCGTGATGACTTCGGGCTCACAACAGGCTTACGTCTCCTACGACGCATATGGCCAAGCATGGATATATCCCTACGATTGCGGCAGCGAGGGCGCGCTCGAGCTCCTTCCAGACGCCGCAAATTTCTCTAGCAGTTCGTCTTATCAGGGCGAGCTGCACTCGCCCGACTCATTGGCCCCGTCCCCTATGGTCATGACTCCTGACGGCGCTTGCTACCCTCCAAACATCCCATACGACGCATGGCCGTCGAACATGTGTGGCGAGACGTCGATAGCGCCTGCCTGCGGTTGCCCCAACTGTGTTGGCGTGTACATAGAGTCAGGTACGCGTATTTCACCCAGAACGTTCTCCGTGGTGCTGACGATGTTTTGTGGCCCTCAGACGGCTTATCGACCTGCGCCACAGATTCCGTACCACCTGACGTCGCATCGCTTTACGCAGCTCAGGCCTACTCAAGTGCCTCTGCAGCGTACGGGGACGAATGCGCGCTCTCGGGACCCTCGTACGCGCAAAATTCATCAGCCTGCACCTCGGCGGGCAGCATAGCGCCCGGGATGCCGGAATGGACCACAGCCTACTGCTATAGTGACAGCGGGTCCTGTGGCGGCGTGGGAATCCCGCCCGCCGACGCTACCTTCTCGCATCAGCTCCCTACGTGGTCCGCTGGCCTCGGCGCTTCCGACCCAGCGGAGCCCGGCCTAGCACAATTTCAGGCTACCGAGGATCCGTTTCTGCTCTGCCCGGAGGGCGCAGCGGACTCGCCCTTCGACCCGTATCGCGGCTTCGACTCGCCGGAGGACATGAACGCACGAAGTGGAGAAATAAGCGAAGAAGAAGAGAAGTACCGCCGCGCAAGCCAGGTCATCCATCCGCGCCCGAGAAGAACTATACCCATCATCTCCCTGGACAAGCTTGCCGCTTCTAGTACGGAGTCAGGGACGCTGGAATCGCCACACCTGGCCCGCAGGACCCACCTACCCGCCTCGCTACCACCGGATGGCCCTACCGCGACATCTGCCATGCATTTTTACCAAACCACGGATGCGTCGGACGTGTACCCTACCTCATGCATCCCCGGCATGCCATATTCTCATTACTGCTCATAATCGCTAGTTACCTCACTACATCATTCGTCCTCTGCGCTAGGCGAGACGTCTCAAGTAGCATTCGACTCATGGACTCATGGACATCACTGTATCATAGTTGCACAAACTAGGTCACCTTGCATGCTTTCACGCGCAACCCTGGAGACGAGTGAGGCCCCGCGCTAGCAGTGGCAACGTTCGAGCTAAGCGTTAGAGCTACGCTAAGCTGAGCACAGTTCGATGATTCCGGCAAGGACGTCAGCATACAAATGTTCGTTTCATTGCACTACTCTTCCTCGTCCGAGGTCTGCGTACAACAACGTATACTACCTCTCTATCGTCAGTACATCATATGTACAGCGCATCGTACAGCGTCAATATGCGTTAGGTATCAAACAAGCCAATAAATGCCGTCCAGATCGTCCCGTGTCGTAAATAATGGTGTAGATGTGAGATGTGGCATCGAGGAGACTGCTGTAGCATCGATATCGCGAGACAAGCGCACGCCCGAGTGCTGCAGGTCGGTCATGCGCCTACCACCGCTAGGCGCCCTTCCTTCAACTAGGCGCCAACGCAAGGTCGGATCTCCGCAGATCGCGCGCTACGCGCGAACGGCTCTTCCTTCCCATCCTTCCCCTGCTGCAGCTCCTGGCTCCGCTCCCAGAACCACGGCGCGTCCGCGCCCATCTCGCTCGCCTCCCGCAGGCGCTGCAAGAGCAGCGTCCGCACCGCCTCGTCCTCCGCGACCTCGTACCCCGACCGCTGATGCACGAGCAGCACGCGCACGATGTCGTGCCAACGCGCGCGCTGCAGGAAGCAGATGCGCCGCGTCGCGTCCGCGGCCTCGTGGACGGCCGCTCCCTGCGTAGCGGGTGGGGATGAGGAAGGAGAGGGGCGGGGGCTGGGTGGGGCGGCGATGGTGGAGGTTGGTGTGGCGGGCTTTGGGCTGCCGGGGGAGGGGCTCTTGGGCAGCGCTGGCGCGGTGTCGGCCTCGCAGTCTGCACCGTCTGAGTAGGCATCGGCGATGTGTACGAGCTCCGTCAAGTGGGTGCCCGCAAAGGGGACGCATGGGACGTTGTTCGCGGCAGCGTCTGCTGCAAGGGCACGGTATGCCGCGAAGCGTCCGGCAGGGTCATTAAGTCGTAGGAGTTGGTCCAATTGCGCGCGTCGCGTTACCCGCGACCAGGTCTCCGACAAGCGAGCGATTACCACACTCGAGAGCGCGCTCGCAATCGCGCTCAGCGCGGACAAGTTATGCAGCCCACGGCTCTTCTGAGTTAATCGTCAGCCCCACATCCTCGGTAGCAAAGCAGTTCAAAAAGGCACAAACCTCGGCGACCTTGATCCAGAAGTCAATAGCGTTCGCACGGCGCGCGGCAGTATCGCATGCGAGCGTGCTCCGCTTCACAAGAGCCGCGACGGCGTCATGCGTCGCGCAGAACGCGCTGAGCTCCGGCGCGGGCTTGCCTCGCGCGAATGTGAAGCAGGCGTCCGGCGTCACGCGTGAGTACAGCTCGTATTCATGCGCGGCGAGCTGCGCAGCGACGTCCGCCGGCTCGAGGCGGAGCAGGTCGCCGCGGTGGTCCCGGCTCTTCCGTCGCCATCGCTGCGGGGGAGCTGTGGTCCTGGTCGGCGGCCGGGCGAATGTGAGCCGCTCCAGGCTTTGCAGCATGAGCCTGGCCGTCCATACGTGTGGCTGGGTGGTGATGGTCGACAGCAGGTCTGTAAGGCGGCCAGCGATGTGAGGTTCTTCCTCCAGTAAGCGGTGGTCCTCTAGCCAGATCGTGAGCACGGTAAGGACGCGCCCTTGGGTCGGGAGTAATAGCTTCTGCGTCCAATCGTGGATGGCCGCCGCGTGCGTTGCGTACTCCACGGGTGGCTCCATATAATACCTGCCCGCTAGCATGCGGAATAAATCATCTGCTGTCGTAAAGGTCCGGAATGTAGTGAAGAAAACGGTGCGGAACCGCCGCTCTTGCTCAAGCTCTGCGCGAGGGACACGTCAGCGCACGCCACGCCCGGCAGCCACCAGAAGACACGCACTTATCGGGTCCCGCGTCTGCGTGTCGAACGTCAGGCGCTCGACGAGGGCGCGCAGTGTGCCACAGCGGACGGAGCCGTCCGGCTCCAGCCTGATTTCGTCCGCATAGCGAGGCCGGAGATACGCGGGCGTGTCTGCTTGCGCGCGGTAGGTCAGGCAGGCCTCGTCGGAGCCGGTTATCTGCTTGATCTTGGAGTGCGAGCGCGAGCGCACGGTAGCGGAGGCGGGGGTACCCTCGCTCACGAGCTTGTTTATTCGCGAGATGCTGCCTACGTCTGAGCGACGAACCCGTTGGGTGGGAGTGGACTCGGAGCGGCGCAATGGTGTGCACGCGGCCACAGGCTCCTGCACGGAGCTGAGGGGGCTAGGCTGCGCGACGGGGGTTGAGGGCGACTGTATGTCCATGGGACGCACGCTGGTGCAGATGTCGGGCGAGGAGAGGTTCCGCTGGCGGGCACCCATGCAAGAAGCCTTATGACGACAAGAATCAGCACTCTATCTTATAGCGGTGAAATGCGGAGATCGAGACTTACCGGACGACTCGGCGGCGGAGAAGGCTCGTAGAAGACCTCGTTCCGCTGGATGGGAGCGGAGTCGTACAGGCGCTCGGCTTCGTATTCATACACGCGAATTTCGGCACGGACGGCGCGTAGGCGGTGGGACATCTGACGCGAGAGGGGCGCGACATACGAGGCGGGGATCCAGCCGACCTTGCTCGCATCGCTATCGGCGCGCACAGCAGCCCACCAGCCGGTCTCAAGCTGCTTGACGATGGAGAGGATCTCGTTCTTGCGGAAGGATAGGTGATCGGGGTCATCGGAGGCAAAGTCGTAGAGGCAGAGGACGTCGAGGTCGATCGCGGGTGCGGGGGGCGTGCTCGGGGCGGTGGACGTAGGGCGTGAAGGATGGGAGAGCTCGCCGCTGGAGGACGAAGAGGTAGCGGACGTAGGGGGAGACGCGGTCGCGGCTCCGATAGCGAAGGGATGCACGTCGACGCGCAGACCGCTGAACTGGGGTCGTCTCATCGTGGGGGGAGGCAAGAAGCGTGGGTGCGCGACGAGGGGAACGGGCGTCAGCATAAATCAAGCTCTTGATGCCTATTGATCTTCGCATCAAGCGAGCATGCTCCCATGCCTATTTCAAAGATCGTTTGGACCGTGACCGTCCCCATCCCGGTTCCGACCCGCCGCGCCCCCCATCGCACGCCGAGACCGCTGCCCTCGCCAGCGGACGTCACGACCGTCGCGCACCCCCGTTCTGCGCGACAGCTCGTTACTGCGCGTCGCTGCTGCCAGGCACGCGCGGGAGGCCTACGACGTCGTCCAGCGTGTCCTGAGCACGCGGTGATGGAGAGAGCTTCGGCGGCTCTGCGGTGCGGGCGCGGCGGGATAGCGGGCAGAACTAGAAGGTGAAAGATCAGGCGAATGCGCGCGTACAAGGCAGTTGACGCCCACCTCATCGTCCCATGCGGCTCTTTCGGCATCTTCCGCGTATATCGAGGCCTTTTTTGCCTTTTCGGGTCGAGGATATTAGGTACGTACTCACAGACGAGACACGCTCTTTACGTACATTGCATCCGGAAATCTGCTCGAGAAGGCAGTTTTGCTAGCGAGGGTGCAGATAATCGACACGATGGCCCAATTTTACACATGCCTGCCATCGATTCCCTCCGACGGGTCACCTGTGTATCCCGCTAACATTCCGTCCTGAATAGCCCTTATGGCTGCGGACAGCAGAGAGAATACGCACCGCAGATGCATCGTAGCCCGACTGACTATGCACTCGTGACAAAGAAGACGGGTAGGGAGTTGCGCTCTACGCACGGAAAGCCAAGCCTCGGACGTATGCCGTCTTGCATTGAGTACACACAGCTCCTACGAGTGCCGTTTCACAGGAGAGCACCTCACAGGTGCATGGGGTATTCGCGGGCGGTGCATAGATTGAGGTTGCCTTGACCCACGCACGCTGAGAAAAACCGCAATGGATGCGACATTGTCATGCGGAAGGGGCTGGGGTCATTCTATCCGTTCATTGACATTGTGTGGTCGCGTAATGGCTACCACCAAGGTGCCGTACACTGTAAGAGGTGCGTCAGAGGTGCCCAAGTGAGATGAATAGACCAGAGTAACCTCTCCGACATACCATCATGAAGGTTTAAGTCAAGAAAGAAACCGGGTGACCGTGAGAACACGCGTCATGGGACCTCGGACCGCAACAGCCGGATCCCGTGCCTGGCTCCCCCACTCACAGGTTGGCGCGCACCACCATTCGATTCGCACACGATGGCACCCTGGAACTCGGCGAAAGCCAAAGTAAGGTCTTATCAGCGCAGACACAAACTATCTTACTCATCGGGTGCAATAGGTGCAATTGCGGTACGCTAGAAACCGTCGCTCTTCATAGCCTTCGCCGCTGATACATCTATCCCCTTCATTTCCTTCGAACGGTGTCGCACAAATCCTGACAACTACTCACTCACCTCATCTCATTTCATCTCATCCTTTCACCTTGTGAAATTATCTCCCCGTTTCCATTGGCGCTTTGCAGCCTATCCGTCCAGCGGTTGCGCAGTCTTCAGCAGAAGAAGGAAGCGCAGGCCAAGGCTACGCGCCGCGACATCGCCACATTACTCGAGAGAGGCAAGGTAGAAACCGCAAGAATCAAGACAGAAGCAGGTATGTCTCTCTGCTCCACCGCGTCGCCTATGCGAGGCTGTTGTCTCGTTCGAATTAATATTGCATACCAACGCTAACCCAAGTTCCTTGCCGGTTACACTCGCTGACCGTATATCCAGTTATTAATGAAGACATCTACATGGAGCTACTTGAACTGCTCGAGCTTTATTGCGAGCTCGTTCACGTTCGGTTCGGTATATTGGACCAGAAGTACGTGCCTACCTTACCAGCATTGGCCCTCCCTGTGTATCGCCAGAAGGCTCACTTACACTCGCGCCTTTATAGTACGCGCGAACCCGACCCCGCAGTCGCAGAAGGCGTCCATGCGTGCGTGCAAGCTCTCTTTTTTACAATCCTTGCCTGACGGCGTGCTAATTATACAGCATAATCTACGCTGCGCCGAGGACAGAACTGAAAGGTGCGCGTTTGCTGATGGTAGTCAGTATCATGGGCGGGTCAAGATCCCTACGACGTCTTCACAGAGCTGCACATTCTCCGTGACCTGCTGATGCACAAGTACGGGCGCGAGTTCTCCGCGGCGGTTATGGAGAATCGCGATGGGTGCGTTCCCGAGCGGGTGAGTAGGCTATCATACTCTTTATCTTCGATTATTCAGACACTCGTCCCTCGCGTCGATATGACATCCGTCTATGTGGCTCACCGCGTCGCCCAGGTCGTAAAGAAACTCGAGCTCTTTATGCCCTCCGCCGAACTGGTCGACAGTTACCTCCATGAGATCGCGAAGGCATACGCCGTCGAGTGGGCGCCGCCCGTGCGCGACAAGCCAGGAGATGATGATGACGACGATGAGGGAGGAGTTAAGGTGCGTTTGTCATTCCTTTGTCAGCCTTGACTTCGCTTCGTCCGCGACTGGCCATTGATGTTGATACCCTTCGTAGCTCTCGGACGACGACCTCGCCGACCTCGACCTCCCGGACGTCCGCACGCGCTCCTCATCGAGCTCCTCGACGCCGCATCTGCCAGCCATCCCGCCCACGGAGGCCGAGGGGCCGGAGAAGTTGAGGATTGCGAAAGCGAAGGCATCAGAGGCGAAAGCGAAAGAGGACGAGAAGAAGAGCAAGGAGGGCGAGGGGAAGAAGGAGGATGCGAAGGCAAAGGTACCAGACGAGGACGACTTCGAGGCGCTGAGCAAGCGGTTTGCGGCGTTGAAGAAGCGATAGGTGTGGGGCAATAAATATATCTTTTTGGGAATGAAATATTTCTGTATCGTGAAGACTAGTGGAATTGCAGTGGCGGCGGTAGTAGTATAATACAGCGGGGTGGTATCATGCAGTGGGGGTGGTAGCGTGCACTGAGGATGGTATCATGAAGTGGAGGTGGTATAAAGAAGAGTAAGTGGGGGTTAGTATGCGAAAGCACGTAGCATGGGTTCGGTGATCTAGCTCGGGCTTGGCGGTCGACGTATAGTGCCTACGCTGAAAGTCAGGTAACTTCTACGCAGAAAGCCAAGGGTGCTTCAGCAACTCTTTCGCAGGCGCGCGGTCGTCCGGATGAATCTGTAGCATCACCCTCAGGAAGTCCTCCAACTGCTCGTCGTAAACATCGTAAACGCGAAGAATCTGGCCCAAAGGCTCCTGATTGGCGTATTTGACGTGGAGGTTGTTGCCGCCTGTAGAGAAGAGCGTTAGTGAGCGACCGGAATCCTCACTCGCCCCAAATTAATCTCGAGCTCAAATGAGGGCGATATTCACCTTCCCGGTCAAAGAACTTCTCAAAATGCTCCCCATCGCCGAAGTATTGCAACAAGCGGGCGCGCGCGTCGAGGTCCTTCCTGTCGGTGACGAAGGACTCTATCATGGCGAAGTGGCCCTGTTCGGGAGTAGTTGTGCCTTCGTCGCTTTTGACGGGTTCGTGTCGGAAAAGGTGGCGCCCGGTTATGAGTTCGAAGGTCTGTGGAGGGTAGGTGAACATATGACGAATATATTAGAGTTTAGGTAGAGACTTACGATGCAGCCCATATTCCATATATCTGCCGGCGTACCCCATTCGCAGCCCATGAGGACTTCGGGAGCGCGGAGGTCCTGTGGTTGTATGAGTTGCTTGTGATCTCCGTGTTCCGGGACGGCTTGGTGGATAGATAAGTATGGAGAGGATTTAAGGTGCCCCGCGAAGTACTTGCCGGTGTCGAAGTCAGCTAAGACGACGTTGACCGCGTCGGACAATTCCCCACTCTCATCGCCAAAATTGTCGAACATGATGTTGTCTTGCTTAATATCTGCGAAGCACGTCAAGGAGTGCTCAGATAAATAGTCGAGCGGACGACCTCACCTGTATGCACGACGCGACAATCATCATGAATGAACGCGAGCCCCTCCAGGAGCTGCTTGACCACGTGCCGAACGAGAGGCAAAGGCATCCGCCGACCCGGAAACGCCTTCTGCACCTCCTGCAAATTCATCCCCAGCGGTTTTGTGACTAAACATAAGTGCTGGCCGGACGATTCGTTATCCAGCACGAAATGGTCGAGTAGCTGCAGCACGCGGGATGGACCGACAGTCTCGCTGGGTGCATGAGACGCCTTCTCGCGTATAGCCTGAAGCACTTCGAGCTCGTATGTTGCGCTCCCTTGGCCGGCCGTAACATCGTTTCTGAGGCATTTTATGGCCACCTTCACGCCGGGGCTGAATCGAGTATGTGATCAACACGTTGGTTGCAACTGACGCGTCGCGCAAGAAACGTATCTTGTCGTATCATTCGCTAGCCACACTGTCGAGCGAGTACCGCGCCCAAGGCCCTTCACAATTTCATACCGGGAATTCAGCGTCACCTCGGGCGCAAAATCAAGGCAGATTGGTGACATCGTAGAATAGCCCATTCTCAAGAGGGCAGGCCCAGCGAGACGCTGGAGGCTCGAGGATAGAGCCTGCATCCAGTATGCAAGGTTGTTCCAGTACCCAGTTGTACTGAATGAGCGGGTTCTAATGACGATGCCTCTGCCTGACCGAGGTTTTGGTCGAGGTTCGAACGAGGTGAGGTTTGGCACGTGGCCATCGGCCCCGGAACTAAAGTGTATTGATCCGCTACCGGCCCGACTTCCCTCTTGCATCCTACGCTCGTCTTACCCAGATTCTGAAGGACTGGAAGGCACTCTCTTGTCTCCGAGTCGTCCTTCAAACAAGGAAATGATTATGCAGGAGACTTACTTGCGCCAGCAGATCTCTTGTGACGCTATAACACCGCCCGATTCACACACGCCGATCTGCCTCGAATGGACCATTCCTCCGCGCTCCCATGGCCTCTGTGACCTCTCCCACAGACAAAGCGACATCTCACGCCAAAGGCCCACATGTAGCGACAACCGCGGACTTCACACGACTCCCTCTCACGGTCTCCCTGCATGAGCTTCCCAACTCTCGTCTCGTGCTCTTCTGGCCATCTGCCTTCTTGTTGTATTTTCTCTCGCTTTTCTATGCTTTTGACGAGATGAAGGGGAAGCGATTCATCTGCTGCCCGCGCTGAATACGCTGTCCGACGGGCCGCGCTCAGATGACGGTCCCTCGTACGTCGACGATGCGGGATTGCTTACATGGGTTCACAGCATCAAGCCACTTCTCAGCGTCAGGCTGTACTCATCTCTTTATCCGCCGCCCTACCCTCTACGCAAGCTCTTGCGCAGCAGTGACATGGCTAAGCTTACGTCTCTCCTTCGTCAGGCGGCGCAAGCGTGCATTTTGGGTCTATTGTTTGACTGGGAACGGACGGCAGCGCCTTGTTCCACTTGAAGAGTTGTATGATCTTTTCTAAGAGAAGAGCTCGTCTTCCGCCGCTGCTCCATCATGGTCGCTCGTCCTTGATATTTGGTTGCGATTTTTCTTGGACGCGAAATTCTCGTTTTCGGCTTTTATTCTGATTTCTTCTCTTCTTTCAGAAGTACGTCGATCCAGAAGGCCATTAACAACCCTCGGCACCGACAACCTTCCGTCACTCGGCAACGCCCACAACAGCTTCACCTCGGGATTTTTAGAAAGCTTCCCTTCCCTTGTCGTGGTCGACGGCCTTACGGCGATGTGCAGAACAGAAAAACACTTCATTCGAGAAGCAGAGAAATCACCGTCGCCCTCATAGGAACGAGCGATTCCGCGCTGTACTAAAAGCCTATATAGGCCGACGTCTGCAGACGGAGTACCCTAATTTCTATACAGAGTTACCTAGCGTCGCCGCTCATTGCCCGCGTAGTGAATAGAGAAGGCCTCGAGTATACGGAAAATACATCGAGTATCCTGCCGATGAGGACGCAGGGAAGGCGAAATTGTGGCATTGGGAAGTTCGTAGAGGAAGGCCAAGAGCAAGGAGGATTTATGCTAGTAAATACTGTATAGAACTCGTTCGGTAGACGCCGTGGTTGAACGTTGAACGACGGGCCGCACGCATGAGAGACTTCGACGGGACGGTCCGACTTCACGAAGGCCACGATGCAGCGAAGGCGGTGATAGCGGGCCGGGCCCATTTACTGAAGCCTGATGCCCCTCGACGGTCGCGCTGCCGCCTCGAGAAGAACAATGGGGCGCACTGATGCGGTAAAGGAAGATCACGCCCCATCGGCACACGAAGGCGTTCTGAATGACCCGCCGGCAAGTCTGCTTGCAGGCTCGGCAACGCGCGGCACGATGCACGCTCCCAGCCCACGCACATTGTTTCCCTCGCTAAAGCAAGCGAGCGCATGGGACTGTGCGACGCCTGAGACGACGACGGGGAAGGCGCGAAGTGGATCGCGCGCACCGATGGGAGCGGAGGGATTCGCCCGCACGGCGAGGGTCATAGCTCAGGCTGTCGCTGCGCAGCCCCCATGCGGCGCTTTGAGACTACCGGAAGCGTCAAGAGACCCCCGGAAGAGCGTCCATAAGCCCAGCAGCGTGCGCGGGCGCCTTTCTTCCAGACGCCGGAGTCGCGCAGGGAAGCTCGCGGGTCGAGTGGGTCGCCGTGGGCGCGCGCAGAATTCGCAGTCAACCTATCCAGCGGAGAGTTCGATGAGGCGAGGGTGGCAGTGGGAGAAGGTAGCGCGGGCCTTGGGAGAAGGGTCTGTGTCGTATAGCGGTGGGGGAGAACGTACAGGGCGGGAAGAGCGCGTCGCGTGCGCAGTAAGGCCCGGAAGGGACGCGCTTTCAGTTGGCCTCAAGGGCGAGGCGAGCCGGCGCTTGGGCGGCATCGGCGGCGGTGGAGAGGGAAACCATCGCCGTGGAAGAGGTCATAAACCTCACCTCGCTGCTTCGAACACCGAGACTCGGGGGGTCGAGGTTGGCCGAGCAGGGCACAGCAGGAGATATCTGGGCAGGACGCGATGCTTCCGTTGAACTGTGCCGAGCGCATGAAGGCTCGAAAGAGACGAGAGTCGGGGGGAGAATCCCAAATCGGGTTCAGCCAAGAACAAGGTCAGGCTGAGAGAACCTGAGAGAGCGACTTGCGCTTACACCTGATGAAGGAGATGAGCAAGTACGTACTCGGACAATGGCAATAAAGTTGCCATGTGCTTATCATCATCGTGAGCCGCAACAAATGAGATGCGACTTGCAAAGCCGACAGCATTTGTTGCACGGAGTCGGCACCGGCGGAAAAGACGATGTCGCCTGATGTCGGAGCGAGCCGAGTGACTGGAGAGACATTACGCTGTGGCGTTGGGGGCTCCTGACAATTTACAGAGGCAACCAGAGTACTCCGGGGGCTGGGGGACCATCCGGTGGCCTCAAGGATGCGAAAAGGCGCATAATGAACGCGCGGGGGCCGGACGATGAGCGTGGGGGACGTTGACGACGGTCAGAAGGGATATATCCGATCTTCCTAATGGGGCAAGAGCACGATCGGGGCGGAAGCACTGTTGGTCGGTCGAAGGCGTCTCGTCCGCCGCTTAGTTGATTATAAACGTTGGCGCCCTCGCGCTCGCAGATATTTATCCTTGCCTCCGTCCACCACCATGAGCGCCTGGGGTCGCTCCTCGTCGCTCCTCCCCGACGCCGTCGACTCGGCCGGCCCGCCAACACGGCGGCCCATACGCTACCTCAGCCCCATGTCGGACCTCTCCGACGACGACTGCGAGGACGATGCCATGTCCGTCACCTCCTTCCCCCCCTTCTCCGCGGGTCCCAGCTCCGTCTCCTCCCACACCACACACCCACAGGATGACGCCTCCATGCGCTCAGCCTCTCCCGCACCCTCCGTCTGGTCCATGACCAGCTCACTCCGACGGCAAGCCTATCGCCACGAATACGGGCGCGGGCTGAACAACTACTCGGACATATACTCTCTGCCTGCTGACGACGACGAGTACGAGCGGCTAGGTGCGTGATCGCGCTAGGGTCGCGATCGCCAACTAATTAGACTGCGCAGATAAACAGCACGAGATGTTCAAGGTCATTATGGGCAAGTACCCGCCCCCCTTCGACGATGTGATGCGGGACAACACGCCTGGCGAGCCCAAAGCCTGCCTCGATCTTGGATGTGGAAGCGGTAGCTGGTGCGTGCTCTTAGCTCGACAGCGGTGGCGAAGTCTTACCTGCATGTAGGATAATGGAGGTCGCACGCGAGTACCCAAATAGCAGCTGCGTTGCCGTCGATCTTGTTCCCATGCAATCAACGTGAGTACCTCTGTCGTCGGCCCTCCTCAGCTCCTAACGGTCCTTCAGTACAATGCCACCAAATTGCCGGTACGCATCAACCTGTGCCACCAACTATATTCCCCCTCACCATCATCCAGAAGCGAAGTCGACGATGTCAATCTCGGGCTTGAGCACTTCTACGGTGACTTCAACGTCGTGCACGCTCGCCTCATCTCATCTGGGGTACGTGTCTCACATTTTGCGGTATCTAATACCGACGCCCGTGCCACCCAGATTAAAGACTATCACGGTCTAATCGAGCACATCAGCCGCGTCCTGCGGCCAGGGGGGCTACTGGATATCATGGAATTCGACTTCTGCGGCTACGACGAACACCACAAGCGAATAGAACCGTCTGTCGATGGTAACATTCAGGCGCCATGGTGGCCACAATGGCTGGCCTTCCTTCGCGACGCGGCGAAGAACCGAGGAGGTGCAGTCGACGCCGCAACCTACCTTCACGACTGGGTACGCGAACATCGGCGCTTCGAGAACGTTGTCTATCGCGAGTTCTGGGTACCGTCGTCACCCTTCTTGAGCGATCCCTTCTGGCGGCAGATGGGGCTTTGCATGCGGGAGGATATCCTGGTAAGCTTTCTCTCTCCTAATCTCAGTCACGCGTTGCGGCCGACACTGACGAGGGCACGCAGGAGTTCATGCGCTCTGGACGGCCGCTACTCCTCGGAAGTGGCATGCCGGAGGCGTTGCTCAATCAGATCGAGCAGAACGCCATCCGGGAGCTCATGGAGGCGCGGACACCCATCTACATCCGGTGTCAGTACGTGTACGCGACGAGGAAACACCCTCAGCCGCGCGCGTAGTTGCGGCCGCCTTCCTTCCTCCCAGTGCTTCGCTGTGCCCATAATGGGACGCCCATCCCTGCTGTTGTACACCTATCTTGTCGCTCGACCTTCATTACGGTCGGTCGGTGGCTCTTGCTTTCGAAATGCTGTCGCTTGTCCCATCATCTTGTCCAACACCAACCTGCATACATACATCATCTTGCACTCATGCATTGTCCCATATCCCATACAAGTACCGTATAGGACGTTCTTCCTCTAATACCCAGTTGTTTGTACGATACTCACTGGCGTGTCCAACCGGGATACTGACTACTACCTACCTCGGCTGGCCAACAAAGAATCTAATATGCGGCTCATTGAGCTCGCAGCTGTGCTTGTGTCTCTACTTGCGACTGAACGCTACTAAAGTTGGACTCTTGCACCACTCGACTGGTCCTACCGGATGGAAGAAGCCCAGGAGGATTTATATGAGGCCGCCTGCCCAACCCTTACAATTACCTTGCCTAGCAAGGTCTCTCGCCACCCTTAATTGAAGCCCAACTTTTTGCAGGCACGATCAAAAAGTCAACAGTGCTCAACCGATGACTGAATGCTCTGGGTGTCGAACCCAGAACCAGAGCCCGGACGGAACTCATGCAAGACTGTGTCAGTCGTAGATTCTGACCATGACTGCTGCTAGTGGTATGATCACCGCCACTATGCCCGCGCCTGCGAATACAATGTCCCCGAGTCGAGTGGAGCGCGTCACGACAACCCTGAGGGCTGCGTGAGCAAGCCCACGTCGACGGAATGCAAGGCAATGAGCTTCAATATGCCCCACCTGCCGCTAGGCAAGGTCCAGATCCGGCGTAGCCGGG
>JAMQCK010000776.1:0-16010 GCA_024196135.1 Pleurotus ostreatus/Saccharomyces cerevisiae fusant | reverse complement strand
AAGTAAAGTCAGAGGAAGGGTCGTCGCGCCGCGGTGGGGTGCATGGAACGCGCATGGACTGCCAATCGGTAGAGGGGAAGGGCGAGTCAGAGAGTGACGGGAAAAAAGAAGCGTCGTCATGCGCACGCTGGAATGCGGGGAGGTCCTCGGTCGGCACAAAAGTCGGCTCGCGGTAGACGACTGGCTCGTGCTCGTCGTCCGAGGACAACGACCGGTCGTCGACACATCGCTCGCAGTACCAAGGGTCTTCCTCCTTCCCAAGCTCCGCCATGTTCCGAATCCCGAGGCACCTGAGGTGGTACCACGTCCGACACCCATCGCACTGTACGAGGTCCTTCCCGTCATCGCGCCCCTTGCACACGCAGATCATCTCGTTCTGCCGGTCTGTGAGGGCCCGTGACCTCCGAAAGCTCAGCGCGCGCACGCTCTTCTTGGCCAGGAGCGCCGCGCGCGCGTCCCCGGGGTCGCTCGGGAAGAAGCTGCGCACGGTCACCGCGCGCGGGCGGCGCGCCGCCTCCGGGTCCGCGTGCAAGGGCACCATCTTCCCCCGCCCGCGCCGCGGGGGCATCGGCCGGTCCGCCGTGTCCTCGTACACCTGCCCCCAAGACGCAGACGGCAGGATCTCCTCGTCCTCCCCGACCGTGCCGGCGACGGAGTCCGCCTCGTCGTCGCTCTCGCGGTCGAGGAACTTTTCGATCCACTTGAGCTTCTCCTCTTCCTCCTGCCGCGCGTGCTCCTCGCGCTCGTCCGTACGCAGCTTCCAGGGAAACTCGGCGTCGGGCCAGTTCGGGCGGTCGCCAGTGTGGAGGTCGGCGGTCATGACGGTCGCGGCGAGCGTGCGGCGCTCCTCGGGCTTCTTGCGGCGGCGGCCCCCAGTCGCTTTCTTCTTGGGGGAGACTTCGCTTGCGCTGTTGGCCTCAGGAAGCTCGGATGGGAGGACGTCGAGGAGGACGCGTCCCTTTCCCGCAAGCTCAACGGGCATGAGTTTAGTAGGCTGCGTGTTGCCGACGGGAGACTCGCCCTTGAAGGCGGCGAGACGCTTGCGCTTGCGGAGCTCCTTCTCGGTGGGCGCGGGAGGGGGCGTGGGATCGATGTTCTCGGGAGAGTTGGCATTGTTGGGGGCCGTTGCAGCGGGCGTGGGGGTGAGTCGCTGCGTCATCGGAGGGATGGGTTGAGGTGCACGGACCCAGTCGGCCGTACGCTAGATGCAAGTAAGTGACTGTTCCGAGGGGAAAAAGTCGTCTACTAACGTAGCGTCCATAACCGCCAGCCATCAGGCTCTCCTCAAAACTTTCCTCCGAGGTTTCCTGGAACAGCTTGATTCGCCGACCCTTGCTAGGGCTATCCATAATGCCCAAGTTACGCTCCCTCGGCGCAAGACTCTCGTCAAAGGCGGTGGGGTCGGCCTCTACCAATGTCCTCTTGGTGCGGACGAGGTACTCGGGACGCCGTGACTCAGCTTCCTGATACTGCGCAAGCTGCTGCTCCATCTCCGCCCGACGGATGCGTTGTAGCTCACCGCCGCTGCCGACAGGAAGGGGAATACCAGCGTCGACAAGGGAGTAGGAAACGCCTGCAGCGATGTCTGCGTTGATCGGGGGAGGTGTTGGTGGCGAGGAGAGCCGCGATGGGCTATCAATTGGGGGACGTTCGCCACCAGAAGTTGCGGTTTGGAATGGGTTCGAGCTGGTTGAAGCGAAGATGTCGCCGGCATGGAAGGACCCGGAGCGGTGAGGAGTTTGAGGCGACTGCGACGAAGCTTGCCGATCGACCATTGCGAGGCGGGCCATGAAGGGCGACGCTCGATCTGGCACGCTGAGTGCCTGATTGGGGGTGGACACTCTCTTGGATGAGGGGATGGAAATGGGTGATTCAAGGCCGTTCGCTCTGCGTGGGATTAGTCCTTGTTGTTGATGAGACAAGAGCATGCAAACGCACTTGAACGAGATGGTGGGCAAAGGTGAGTCTTCTGAAGCATTGGAAGGGGTCCTGATGCAGATGAGTGATTATAGCTTTGCAGATAAGCGGATAGCGCTCACATAAATTGGGGTGTCGCAGGAAAATTGGGTCGTGGAGGGGTCTTTCGACCCGCGAATGGACTAGAACGGGTGCGTGAATGTCAATGACGGCCTCGATGTTAGTCATACACACCTGGCATCGGGAGTCATCGGCTGCTGGGCAGTCGATGGTGGTCGCAACGGACTGCGGCACATATGAGTGATAGAGCGCCTAATTTCAACATGGATGGGCGTACGATGACTGGGGCTGCGGCCGATGCGCATATGTGGGTCCGAGAGGGGAGTAGGGGGTGGTGGTCCTTCGTAGATGAGTGAGTGGGCGATTCCATGCGTTGTGAGGATCAATATGTACCCTACGGTCACCGGGGAAGATGGATGGGAAACAAGACCGAACATGTAAGGACCCCAATTGTTGGGACTGAAGGGAAGGTGTTGAGTTATGAGGACTCTGTTTGGCTGGTCAACGCACCTCTGAGGCGTCGGTAAGTGCGTGAACCTGAGCGCAGACGACGCAGGATCGCTGAAGATATAGATGAGTGTTTGCCAGCAAGCAGTCACTGCGGCGCACCTTGGTGCAGCGATCGAAGTCCCACTCGGCTGCAGCGAGGGGGGCATGTTGGAAGATTGCAGAGAAGCCGCAGAAGGCATTGCTTGGGTAGCGTCTGTCGACGCCGTCGTAGGCTGATTGGCCATGAAGAAGATACCAAGGGAGAGGGGGTAGCGCAGCGATTAACAAGGGAAGAAACAGATCAAGAGGTCTGAGGAGCGAGTGCAGGCGAGTTGAGCGTTATGGGTGTAAGCAAGTCAGCGGTGTGAAGAGCAACAATGGCCGCCACCGTCAAAGGCAACTTCCCTGTTGGAATTTCGTCCCCGGCCCCGGGAAGGGGGTCCGGACCCCCTACTACGTCACCTGATATCGCGTCCCTGGCTTGACTGAGCAGCAGCTGCAGTCGACCGTCACCGTCACCGTCCGTCTCGACGAGTCTTTACCTCATCACTATCACTGACAGTACTGGCCGCCCACCCACGATGAGCTTGAGTAGCTGGCTATGGGGCTCGTCGCAGCTCGACGACGCTATTGGTGCGTCCGTCCACAGCTCAGCCGCGTCTATGTACTGACTGCGCGCAGAGAAGGCCACGTCCGAGCTGTTACCTGCTGGCTCAGAAGATATCGCGCTCAACCTCGAGATCTGTGACCAGATAAGGTCGAAGGCTGTCCCTGCGAAGGATGCTATGAAGTCCTTGAAAGCCAGGCTCAATCACAAGAATCCGAACGTGCAGTTGCTGGCGCTTGGTGTGCGTTATTCCATCATCATGCCATTTACAACCATCGTTGACGCTCCTCCAGCTCACAGACGTCTGTGTTAAGAATGGCGGCGACCACTTCCTCGCTGAAGTCGCCTCCCGCGAGTTCATGGATAACCTTGTCTCCATCCTCAAGATGCCCACCCTCAACAACGACGTCAAGACCGCCATCCTGCGCTATATCCAGAACTGGGCCATAGCCTTCGAGGGCAAGGCCGCACTCGGCTACGTCGGCACGATATACAAGCAATTGCAGAACGAAGGTACGTGGCCCTCTCGATGCGTAGGAAGTACTCCGGCATTGACCGACGTGCGTTTGTGCAGGCTTCGCCTTTCCTCCGAAGGATCCAGCGCTAGCGACCACGGCGATGGTTGATACCCAGACAGCGCCCGAGTGGATCGACTCCGACGTTTGCTTGAGGTGTCGCACGCCATTCACATTCACCAACCGCAAGCATCACTGTAGGAATTGTGGGCAGGTGTTTGATCAGCAATGCTCCTCGAAGACGATGGCGCTGCCACACTTTGGTATCGCGCAGGAAGTCCGGGTGTGCGATGGGTGCTACAATAAGCTGCGGAAACGCGGGTGCGTATCTTGAGTCTTCTTATTCAAGTGCCTGAATACTCACGTATAATGCGATGCAGTGACAAAACTCATCGACACTCTCAAAGCCTGCACGCCCACCGCTCGCGCGCTGCGCAAGACATCGCTGACGCGGAGCTGCAGCGTGCCATTCAGCTATCCCTAGAGGAAGTCGGTGCAGCGGGCGCGCGACGCCCGGGCTACGTCCCCGCGCAACCGTCCCAGCCCTCGGGCTGGTCGGAACCGCCCATCGTCGACCGCGCAAGCCGGCCGAGCGCAGCTTACGCAGACGACGACGATCCAGATCTGCGCGCTGCAATCGAAGCAAGCCTGCGCGAGGCAAATGCGCCCAAGCCGAGTGCGCCCATTGCGATGGAGAGCCCCAGCCAGCCGGTCTTCGAGGATCGCGCAGGTCCGGGGTTCTCGCAGTCGTATCCTAGCTCGTCACATCTGTCCTCGGCGCCTTTACCCCATATACCCAGCTACGACCTGGAACCGCTAGAAGAGGATGCGATATTGACGTTCAGTCAGACGGTAGAAGCGGTGCATGCGCAGGGTGGGCGGGATATGGCAAGGTATCCAGCAGTGGGAGAGCTGTACAACAAAGCTGTCGGCCTGCGCCCGAAGTTGGCGATGGGGTTGGAGGATGCGGGGCGGAAGGAGGGTGAGTAGCCGTTTGTCTGCGATCACTTGGAGCAGTGGTAGGCTGATGCGCAACGTACAGAAGTTCTGACGGAGATGCACGACAAACTGAGCCAGGCAGTGAAGTTGTACGACCAACTGTTGACGCAGCGGGTGGCGCAGCCTCAGTGGAGGCAGTCGACGTATGCTCAACCCCCGCCGCACCAAGGTTACTCTCAACAACAGCCGGCCTATCAGCAGCAAACGACGTATGCGCCGCCACAACAGCAGCAAGCATATCAACCCCAGCAATACAGCCAATGGCAGCAACCTCAGCAGGTTTCCGCGCCTGTGCAGCAGGAGTCGACAAGTTATATGGCGCAAGCGACGTCTTCGCCGCCTGTGGCGTTCCAGCCTCTGGCATCTCCGGCGGCGTACCAGCCACCACAATCGCCCATTAGTGCTCAGCCGTCCGCGTACCAGCAATCCTTCGCAGCTACCCCCGCTCCGCCATCTATTCCCCACGTCACGTACTCGCCGCGGTTTGCGACAGACGGTGCTTCAACGCCGACCCCAAGTATCGAACAGCAGCAGCAAAACTCGACGCCTGCCGCCCCGCCACCCGTGTCCAGTTCTCCAGTGCAAGGACAGCCTGTCCGGAGAAGTCAGACGGTGTCGGTGGCCGCGCAGCCAGCGCAGGCGAACGTGCAGAGGTCGGGGACGTACGCGGCGCGGTCGCCCAGCGTGCAGCAGTCATACCAAGCCCCTCCGCGGGCGAGCTATCAGACGCCGTCGGGTGCCCAGCCGCAAGGATACCAGTCGCCGGTGTACCAGGCGCCGCCCCCGCCGAGCGTGAATCCGATGGCGTTCCCGGTGGCGCCGACGTCGACGCCGCAGAGCTTCCCGATGTATGGACCGAGTGTGCCGCAGGGCATCGTGGAGGAGCCGAGGAAGGAGGCGGCGTTGATCGAGTTGTGAGGGGAGCAGGATTGTGAGGGGAGCAGAATTGTGAGGGGAGTAGGAAGTTGCTGGGTAGGAGGAATGATAGCGTACATCTGGATGGACTTATGTTTATCGACGCGCTTCCTGAGGCTGTATTCTGTACATCATTCGTTACATGCTGAGAATATCTACTTTGGATGAGGCCTTTGGTACAGAAAGTATAGAAGTTGCAAGTGAAGGGCAGTCCATGCATCGGCGCGGTCAAAGGTACATTGTCGAGTCCATTGGCCCTCTTGAGATCGTCTGTACTCCTCTCATCGGAATTCCTTCCCTTCCCTCTGCCTCTGCCTTTGTGATGATCTTCCACGGGATCATGACCTGCCCGACGAAGCGCCCATCGTATTGGGGCGGCTGGCCCAATTGTGCATCGTCTCCTGTGGTCTTTTGAGCCCGATACTCCTCGGCGTTCACTAGGAGGATGTTCAGGGGCTTGTCCGTGCCGGCGAACTGGCCCAAAAAGACGCGCCCATCCGTGACGGTGATGCGCAGGGTGTTACGGGTAAGGGCGCGTAGGCGGGCGATGTTGGGGGTGGTGGGGGCAGTATAGGTCGCGGAGGCGGCGTCAAGGAGGGACATGAGAAGTTGTGGATGGGCGATGGCAGCCTCGTAGAGGGTATAGGTAGCGTTTCGACAAGACGCAGGCAAGTCCGACGCGGTCGAGATGAAGGCACTAATTTAGACGCGCAGCGCGCCACGTTACGTTTCCCGCCCGTCACGCGGCGCGTGTCACGCAGGACGTGTCTTTAGCTGGACGCCAAGTGCTCATCCATCCATTTATGAACCCTTTCGACAGCGAGGCGGCTCGGAATATGCAGGGCCCCCACCAGACAGCAGATACGCACAAGTACTCAGTCATCCTGCCGACGTATAATGAGAGGAAGAACCTACCGGTGATGGTGTGGTTGTTGGCGAGGGTATTCGAGGAGAAGTAAGTGTTCGGCTGCTTTGGGGGGTTGTAAGGGAGAATTATAGGGGGAGCTACTCACTTCACCTTCAGTGAACTCGCATGGGAGATCATTGTTGTCGATGATGCAAGTCCGGACGGTACGCAGGAGGTGGCGAGACAACTGGCGGGGGTATATGGGGAGGACAAGATCGTGTGTAGTCATCCATCTAGTTCCTGTCCGATGCTGACCTTAGATCCCCTCTTGTAGGTCCTCAAGCCACGGTCTGGAAAGCTTGGCTTAGGGTATGCTCTCCTTCCGTCCCCGCCATATTGCACTGCATTCTAGCGACCTTCCAGGACGGCGTATATCCATGGACTGAACTTCTGCACCGGCGACTTTGTCATCATAATGGATGCCGACTTCTCACATCATGTACGCCCCGCCTTTCCTCACTGTTGACTGTGCTCTAACGACGCGTTGCAGCCAAAATTCATTCCCCAGTTCATTCGGTACGCCTCGTTCACTGTCGCCCTTCGGTTGCTGACCGGCTACCAGACAACAGAAGGCTCATAACTTCGACATTGTGACCGGGACGAGATACAGGTCTACCGCTAAGCCAGCTATGGTCGATGAGAAGCCAGGAGGTGTCTTCGGCTGGGACTTGAGGCGAAAGCTGGTCTCCCGAGGCGCGAACTTCTTGGCCATGACTGTCTTGAATCCAGGAGTCAGCGACGTGACGGGGAGCTTCAGGTACGTGCCCATATTATCATGGTGAAGGGATAGGATCACTGACGCGCATTTGCTCCAGACTGTACCGCCTGCCAGTCCTACGGCACATCATCACGGTGACCGAGTCGAAGGGCTACGTCTTCCAGATGGAAATGATGGTGCGCGCGAAGGCTCTAGGGTACAGCGTCGGCGAGGTGCCCATCACGTTCGTCGACCGCATCTTCGGCGAGAGCAAGCTCGGCGCGGACGAGATCGTGTCGTACGCGAAGGGCGTCTGGGGCCTGTTCACGGGTGTATAACTGTGTTATGACGTCATGCAGCCGGATCTGTTTTGTCATCGTCATCGATACCCAATTCAGCTATATATCGCGTTCACGCCCGTTGCTTCTGTACTACTACCGTCATCTGCACCGACCACCATCATGAGTTTGTTGCAAGGCGTTTTGAGATCATCAGCGACGAACGCAGAGCTCGACAAGAGCGTGGATGGGCTCTGCCGCCCTGGAAACGACAAGGACACGGACTCTGACGAGGAGTGGGTGAATGTGGTGTGTAGCTCGGACCCCCTGGCGCTCGCAGGGATGCTGACTGAGCGACTTGCAGGTATCTGTACCTGGAACCCCCGCTCGCACTCGCCCACCATCGCCAACCAGGGGATCTCGCCCCGCATCACGTACACCAATCCTAACCTCCAAGAAGAGCCGCGACCCGCTCAGGGTGTTTCCGACGGAGGTGTCGCAGCGGATATTTTCGAGGCTGAGGATACGCGATCTGCTGAAATGCACGCTGGTGTGCAAGAAATGGGCCAGAAGCCAGACGCTTAACTATGGTGCGCTGGAATCGTTGACGGTGGGGGAACGTATCACTGACGTTGAGCAATAGTATGGTACCAACACTATCGGAAGGAGAACTACAACGATGATAGCTTGCCGTCGGGCAAATGGACGAAGCGCGAGTCGAAACAGAACTGGGTACGTCCCATCATCCTCTCTTGACTCATTCTACATCCCCCTTACTCATTTTGCCTCCAACAGCGCCTCACATACCTAAAATCGGAAAATCATGCCCCTGAAGGGACCAGCTTCACCCTATCATCAGGTTATGCATCTCCAATGACGGGCCAGCAGACCCCGAGGGAGATGCGCGAGGAGAAGTGGAAGCAGGAGGCGGAGGTGACGCGCCCGGGCAAATTGGAGATGCGTGCGAAGTACAAAGAACTCGGAGGAAGGAAGGCGAGGGCCAAGGGAAAGGTCGGCGGCGGTGGGGGTAGAGACAAGGGTGGATGGGATGCCGGCGATGACTTCTGAGCGAGTCTCGTGTCCCTTGTCCTACTCCAGTTGTCGTGACTCAGAGCCGACAACCTCGCGACTGTGATCGCGCTGTACAATTATTGTATGTACCTGTAATATATGTAGAGGATGGTTTTGGATCCAGGACTCAGAGTCGCCTTGTCCTGTCGAGAACAATAACATCATTGATCGGGGCGCGACGCGCGCGCCTTGTGGTCGTGATCGTTATTGTTGTTTCTTGGTCCCGACTTTCATCTCTGCGTGGCGACCAACTCTCCAGGTCTTATTCTCGTCGAGCTTAACTACCTTCTAAACACTCGCCTTCTGCTGTCTACCCCTCGCTGAGCATGGCGCTGAGGCCGGATCCGAGGGCAGGACGTCCTGTTCTTCCGTACGACGATATCAGCCTGCCGTATGATGATGCGCCAACGTCAGGACCATCTGGAACCTCCCAAGCGCATCCTTCTGCCCCCCAAGCGTCATCACCGCAGAACAACCATCAAGATGGGAAACCTCCGCCTGCGAAGAAGAGGAAAGGCAATCGGAACAAAAACCGTCAGCAACAACAGCAGCATCAACAACACTGGGACGATCCAGGCGCAGCTGTTAACGCGAACGGCAATGCCGGCGTAGCCGGCTTCAATAGTGGTGCCCCAGCCGGCTCTAGTAAGGGTGGTCAGGGAGGGCAGCAAGCGCAGCGTGCGCAGAAGAACGTGTCTGTCCAAGACCACTCGAACGCACAAGGAGGACCTTCAACTACCCAAAACCATTCGGCGCCAAACCAGAAGAACGTCTCCTTCTCATCTGTTGCACCTCAGGAAGTGGAAGAGGTGGATGAGAGCCGCGAGCTCACGTACGAGGAGATCTGGGACGACTCGGCGCTTATAGACGCGTGGGATGCTGCGAATAAGGAGTATGAGGTGTGTGTTGGGTTTCTGCTGCTTGGAGTATGATGAACTGACGAATTCCTGACATCTTCGCGTGTACTCTTTGCCCTTCATCTCTTATCGCAACCCCGTCGCTCTTCCATGCCTGGCGTGGTCCTCCTTCCTTCAATCTACGCTGCGCCACAAGGCCTACCACGGCAAGGGCAAGAGCTGGAAGACGGAGGGCGCACGCAAGTCCGTCCTGTTCGTCCTTGCCGTCTTCCGTGGGCTTCATGCTAACCCAACTTTCTGCCAGTTGGTACAACATTCCACCCGAACCGAAACCGGCGCCAGCAGTTGGCGGTGGCGGACTAGCTGGACAGGCTATTGCGCAAGCCATGGCGATGCAGGAGCGGCAGATGAATGGTGTAGAATTTCTGAATGGCCAGCAGGAAGATGGGGAGCAAGCAGAGTACGACACTTATGAGGAAGGCAACGAAGGTGTTGGACAAGCCACGATGCCTCCGGACCTGGGCGCGTACTACGGGAAGGGAGTGGGCCAGGACGAGGCGTTCTCGCGCGCGATGAACGCGATGTACTGGACGGGGTATTGGACGGCAGTATACCATGTGAGTAAAAGTTATCTTTGCTGCCTTCTTCTGGGCGCGGGCGTTGGACGACGTCTTCCTTGACGTCGGCAAGTGTAGCGGCGCGCTCTGTCGCAAGCCGGTCGCTGAACTCCACTGGTGGCATGCATGCTAATAGAACTCGGGATAGGCTTCTCAAAACGGTCCGCGAGGGACGAAGCGGAATGCGCAGGAGATGCAGGAGGTCGAGGAGGATTTGGATGGGCAGACTGGAGATGACGAGGAGGCGATGGAGGAAGACGGCTTCGTGTCTTCGCAAAGGTAGGGGGCGACAAAGGATGCAGCTGGTCAGTCAAGCGTCGGTTGAGCAACGTGCAGCGCTCGTTGGTTCAGGCCGTGAGTTCGTTGGCTGCGCTATTTGGACGATGTACTTGATTTGACAGGACGCCCCCGCGTGTGCTCTTGACTAGACTGAGTCGAAAATTTGCTGTTCCCTTGGAATTGTAGTATATACCTCGCCCTCCCATTTGCCCAATCGATTGCGCGTTGGAATAGGGTACGAATGCTCCGCGAGTCAAGCCAGATTGCGGGAATTCGGCGTATTTCCGTCTACTTGTGACTCGACTAGCGGCGTCGCGGCGTCCATCCGAACTTCGACGATGAGCACGCCGGCCTCGGAGCGGAGTAGTTCGCACCCCGGACGAGGCACTATAAAGACGATCGCGCGTGATGATCGAGGGGGACTCATCCGGACAGTGCTCCCCACTCCTAGCTTTCGACCACTTCCTCATGACCGCCCCGCCATCCCCGACGCCTGGTAACATGTCGACGACGCCTCAAGGAGCAGGCACGCCCAGCGCAGCCAGTCTACCGCCTGCGCCGTCTCGTTCGGCGCAGCGTGATGGGACGAGCAGTTTAGGGACGTTTGGGGTGAGTTCAAGAGTCTTGGTCCGGCGAGGTGACCAGCGCTCACAGTCTTGTAGGTAAAATCAGGGCTGGCGCAGATGCTGAAGGTATGGGATGGGGCGCTCGTATATACACATCAGCTCTGACATCGAGAGGAACGTAGGGAGGGGTAATCATGGATGTCGGTGCGTGCTACAGATCAAGTTCATGTCGGGCTATTGATCGGCCCCTCCAGTGAACGCTGAACAAGTGAGGCATTCCTGTGGTCTCACCTCACCTCGTTTCTGAGCTCTGATTAGGCGCGCATCGCCGAGGAAGCTGGCGCCTGCGCCGTCATGGCCCTTGAGCGCGTACCCGCCGACATTCGTGCTGAAGGTGGCGTCGCGCGGATGGTATGCCCCTCGTCTTTCCGATATACAATTCATCTGACCAGGACCACACAAGAGCGACCCGCAAATGATCAAGTCCATCATCGACGCTGTAACAATCCCCGTCATGGCGAAGGTTCGCATAGGCCACTTCGTCGAGGCGCAGGTGAGACTTCGGCCGTTTTCCCTGGAAGCGGAGGCCTCACATCGCCATATAGATTTTGCAAGCAGTCGGCGTCGACTACATTGACGAGTCAGAGGTGTGTTCTGTTGCCTGAAGGTTATTCTTCGCCAGCTTATGCGTACGAAGGTCTTGACGCCAGCGGACGAAGAGCACCATATCAATAAGCACAACTTTAAGGTCAGTAGGCAAATCCGGGTCCAGAAACATCGTACTAACGTTGGGTCAGGTTCCCTTCGTCTGCGGCTGTCGCAATCTAGGCGAGGCCCTGCGTCGCATCTCTGAGGGCGCCGCCTTCATTCGCACCAAGGGCGAAGCGGGCACGGGGAATGTCGTCGAGGCGGTGAGGCACGAACGTGCGGTCATGAGCGATATCAGGTGAGTCCGTTACCCTCCGTCGCTGAGCGTTGCTGATTCGTTGTTGCTACACGAAGGCGAGCCAGCGCGATGAGCGAGGACGAACTATACGCGTTTGCGAAGGAGATCGGGGCGCCATTCCACTTGCTGAAGGAGACGGCGCGCCTGAAAAGGCTGCCGGTGGTGAATTTCGCGGCGGGCGGGATTGCGACACCTGGTACGCCGCTGCCGTCTCGTACGATGAAAGAGGGGACTGACTACTTTCTGTAGCGGACGCGGCGCTGATGATGCAGTTGGGGTGTGACGGAGGTACGTCGTTAGGCGGAGGCCCTTCTGTCACTCAATGACATTGACGCGCCCAGTCTTCGTCGGCTCGGGCATCTTCCACGTATGTTCAGTTCATTGTCTCTCATCGGTCTCGCACTGACCTTCGGCCAGTCCGGCGACCCCGCAAAACGCGCGCGCGCCATCGTGCAAGCGGTACGTTGAGTTGCCCTCGTTGTTACCCTCTCTTCATCAGCGACGTAGGTTACGCACTACAACAACCCGAAAAAGCTTGCGGAAGTCTCGCAGGACCTGGGACCAGCAATGGTCGGACTGACGATGTGCGTACTCGTGTATAGGTATGAAGCACTGAGCTAATGGAATTTGCAGTGACGACAAGCTCAAGGGCGGCCAACTCGCGAAGCGGGGTTGGTGAAAGAGAAATTAAGTAGACCATGTACATGTATACGATAAAAATCGTAGTGCCCGCGTGTGTTCCATCTGGTGAGAACGTCAGGAAGGAAGCAGTCAATGACTCGATTTCCGTCTGTGAATATTGCAACAGAGCTCTGTCGAAGCGACGACGGCCTGCCGCCGGCAGCGCGGACCGATGATCGGACACTCAGTTCTTCCTGTTCTTGACTTTCACGTTGCGTCCACTGTACCCCAGCAGCGATGCCAGTGAGGGCGCTGGAGTTCTATAGCGGCATAGGTACGAGGCTTGCCGCTCGTACCAAATGTCTGATACTAATCAATTACGGACATATAGGCGGCCTTCATCTAGCGCTCGAACGCAGTAAAATCAGCGGCCAGGTCGCTGGCGCATTCGACTGGGATCAGGCTGCAGAGCAGGTCTATAGGCACAACTTCCCGGCGACGCCGGTCAAGAGGGTGCGTGATGTGATCCCGCGCGCGCGTCGTCACACTGACTTATCCACACAGATCGACATTTCTACTCTTACAGCGTCTTCGTTACACGACCTTTACCCCGACATTGACATCTGGCTTCTATCCCCCGCATGTCAACCATATACAGTACTCAATCCGAACGGCAAGGGCGCACAGGACCCTCGCGCCCAGTCTTTCCTACATCTCGTACAAGTTGTCTTGCCTGATCTCGCGCGCGAGGGGGCCGCTCCCAGATATCTGCTTGTAGAGAATGTCGCAGGCTTCGAGGTGCGTGGTCCGCTTCTGCGCCCTTGCTTGCGTACTTAAACCCAATCGTTTCAGCAATCAACGACTCGCCAGCTTATGCTCTCAATCTTGCACGGCCTGGGCTATCACTGCGCAGAATTTCTCCTAACCCCGCTCCAGTTTGGCATACCGAACTCTCGCCTACGTTATTACCTCCTTGCACGAAAACACCCCTTCCCCTTCCCCTTCATATCTTCCAAACCCGCTGCTTCAATCTTGCGATATATTCCAGGGCATGGCTCCGGTCCTTGGATTGATCCTCGTACCGAGGGACTTGCTTCATCGAGCAGTTCATTTGAAACCAGATGTCTCCGGGAATTTCTTGATCAAGACATGGCAGGAAGCATAGCTGATCAGTATGCAATACCTGACAAAGTTCTGGTCAAATGGGGCTGGCTGTTTGACATTGTGTACCCAAGTGATAGAAGGACTTGTTGCTTCACAAGGGGTAAATGGGGTTGCAAATCCTGATTTGATCAATTCTAATTCTTTTGCAGGCTATACCAAGCTGGTTGAGAGGGCTGGGTCAATTCTGCAGATGAATGAGGATATGGATGTGAGTCCTAAATTCACTGCTTGCCTCCTTTGGGTGACATGTATGTGTAGACTACCCAGACCTTCAAAGAATATCAAGAAGCATGTCAAAAAACCAATCCCACACAGGCCTTGCAGATACTTCAGCCTCTCAGATTACGCTACTTTACTCCTCAGGAGCTGCTATGCTTGTTTGGCTTCAATATCCCTGGGCTTCAAATTGCATATAAGTGGCCTTACAGGGTATCAGAAAAGACAAAATATAGATTGATTGGGAATAGTGTTAATGTACATGTTGTTACAAATTTGGTAAACTATCTATTTGATTGAATGATTAGATTGTATTTGCACTGATATATACTTTTCTTGGTGGATGTGTTGATAGTCTGTGATACCTTCAAGCTGGCCCTTGGGCAAGCTATAGGAGATATGGACCCACAAGGTTTGTGGCTCAGGAAGCAAGACCCCGGGCGGGTGTTGGTAGTAGACATAGATCATAAGCCAAGAACTGTTAGGCTTGGTGATATTCAAGTAAGGCGTTGATGGCTTAGATGTGGGGACGAGGAGGATGTGGAATTCGGGTTTTCAGCGATCGCTGCACACGCACGTGATCAGTGCTTATGTACCGCATTTTTGTAGATTTTTACCTTATCCGTTTGTCCTGGTACCACCATACAGGACAACCGGAATACACTCTTATTCTGCTGGACTCTTTCACAAGCTAAAGCAGCACAGGACGCGCAAGACCTCAGTCTTCCTGCGAGTGTTCGACATCTGGCCTGTCACATGTTATGACTCATGTATCACATGACGGTCACATGGATACACGTGGGCACACACAATGACATCATATGTTTATTGTTTACACGTCCACTGCGTTATCACATGCTATCTACCATCCTGTACATATATAAGGAGGCCCTCTCTGCCCTCTAGAATAACAGGTCTTTACCTACCTCTGCGCTTGCCTCATATCAAGCTCCTTACCACCAGGTAAGCTGCTAGGCGCGCTTCCCCACATGCTCAACAGGTTATGAGCCCCGGTGCGCTGTGACCAGTGCCCCAGTGGCTGCGGCACAATGAGTAGCACCTCAGTAGCTGCAACTCAAGTCATCTGCGCCCTTGCTGGCTGCGATGACAAGCAGTGCCTTGCCTGCTTGCCTGTTCGCTCCTAGCTGCTCTAAGCGCTGGCGAAACCATGCTGGATCGCGCTGATCACTGCTGATCTTCACTGATCACTGCTGATCGCGCTTGATCAAGGTGCCCATCTCTAGCGGAGATGCTGGTTCACCAGGTCACACTCTCTTTGCTGCCTTCATGATGGAATGCGAATCGATGCTGACGATCTTCCCAGATCACCATGTCTAACACCCTCACCAACCTCGTGCCCAGCTTCAACGGCAAGGGCTTCAAGTCCTACGCCAAGAAGATGGAGGCCTACCTCACGTTCCAGGGCATTGACAATGTTCTGACTGAGGATAAGCCAAGTCCAGTCGTATCCTCTTCTGGAGGCACATCGACGGTGACGAACAAGGAGGAGCGGAAGCAGTTCGATGTCAATGACCGCAAAGCGCACGGCGCTATTGTCATACGCTGCGACGAGCGGATCATAGACAATGTCCCCAAGGAGGACCAGAAGACTGCTAAGAAGCTCTGGGCGTACCTGAACAAGGAGTACGGCAAAGCTCAGCTCGCCGACATCTTCGGGTACCTGCAGATCGCTCTGAACGCCCAGTTCAACAAGCGTCAGCACCCAGATCCACAGCTGACAGCTGAACGTTGTCATCCAGCAGTTCACGCGTCTGAAGAACGAGAATGTCGCCATTCCTGAGTTCCTTCAAGCGATGATCTTGCTTGCCATCGCGCGGGTCAAGCCCGTGACGACCTCTCTCCTTCAGAATTATCAGAAGGATACGCTCAAAGTCTCGACTGTTCGAGATGCGCTCCCGGCGCACTACTCACAGCAGACGATGAGCTCGAGCGCCACCGCTCAGAAGTTCAATACCAAGCGCAAGCGCGATGATCTGAAGTTCTCTAATCAGCAACAGGGCGGAAGCTCTGCGCCCAAGAAGGGCGATAACGCAGAGAAGAAGAAGAATCGCGGCAAACACTCTGGGAAGAACTCTGACAAGGGCAAGGGCGGTAACGCTCATGCTCATGGCGTCTTGAAGATGGCTGGGATGATCAGTTCTCTGCATGCTCCTGCCCCCCTCACGCCTTTGGTGCCTGCCACCAAGACGTCCCATGTCGCGCTCATCACGCCGAGCGGTACTTCGGTCCGCACCGTGACTGAGAAGCCCCCCGTCAAGAACAAGGAGG
>JAMQCK010000775.1:0-16015 GCA_024196135.1 Pleurotus ostreatus/Saccharomyces cerevisiae fusant | reverse complement strand
AAAGGGGGTAAGGAGAAGAGCGAGGAAGAGAGCAAGGTAGGGAACGCACGCTTCACGAAGTTCCCGAAGTGTTTGTATGTCCAGAAGTGTTTCGTTAGATCTGCGAGAGTGCGGGTCAGTCGTAGGAAAGACTGATCATCTCTCTCAAACTCACAAAGCTCGTAGTTGCCATTCGTCGCGTAATCATCGTCGTAGTAAATCACGCCGTCCTGTCAGAGCGTTAGCACGGATTAACCCCTCTCCAAAAATCCTCACTCACTGTCCATCCATCCGCATTTGGCGTCTTCACACACGAAGCATCGTCAAGCGGATCACACCCTATGCCACCCGACACGAGCGTCCAGAAGTCATAATGCGCCTCGCCAGCGACGAGGATACTCTGGTAGACCATGCCAGACCACATGAGAGCGTTCGCGATCGTGGGATCGTAGCCGCCCGACCAGCCGCGGCCGGTACCGTCTGCCTCGCCGAGGGAGCAGCAGATCTCCTGCCGTATGCGTCAGTGAGCATGTCACGGCTCGATAGGCGGAGGAACACGCACACTCATCCACGTCGCCTTTCCCGGGAAGCGGTCCGCGACGTCGGCAGCGTAGGCCGCATAGCTCGCGTCAGACGGGAAGTCATAGGTGTGGTGCACGAGGTAAGCAACCTTTCGATTGTTGAGCATGCGATAGCGCCTGAACTCAACGTGTGAAGACGCACCATATCGATAACCTCAGGCAGCCAATCTGCATACTCCCCAGTCGCACGACTGAGGGAGCTAGACTCGTCCGCCAGGATGCCGATTTTGTCCTGAAGGCCACGATCTACAAGGGCGTTGTAGAGGCCAGTGATCATCTCTGCGCGCCTGGCATACGTCGTCGTCAGCACAGTGAAGGGTCAGTGGGATCCAGGGACGGACGTACTGATACTGCGTCACCTCCATCCCCTCCTGCCCGCACGGCGACGGCCCGAAGTTGTTATCCGGCTCGTTCATGGGTGACACGTACGCGATCTTCGACAGCCCTTCGTCCACCAGGAAGTGCTCGAGCACGTCCGCGACGTAGCCGCCGTACCAGTCGCCGGTTCCTATGTGGTGTCAGCTTGCTGCTATGTTCTTCAGCTTGCTGCTAAGCTCTCCGTCTCGCGCTTTTTTTCCTTTCTCTCAACGCCTCGTTTTCGCACTCACCATTTGCAAAGCTCGTCCCGCACGATGCGTGCTCCAGCGTCATTGCCGCCGGCGCGCTGTTCACAAACATCGTGATCTTCAGATCGTCCCCGCCCACCTCCTGCGCTTGGTACAGGAAGTACCGGCCGGGGGCGTCTGCATCCCAGTTGTATGTGGCTGCGTGTCTCGTAAGTATCGCCCGCATTCCTGCTTGCCCTTTGCCGACGGGCTTTCGGAGCACTACGCACTATTGTCCACATAAAACGTCTCCGGCGCGCGCGTCGGGTTGGACACATTGACGCCGCCGCCGCCGATGTTGTAGCGGTATGATGTGAGCCCAAGGCCGGTGTCGGAGAAGAGGAGGGAGGAGAGGTTGGCGCGGACGGCATCGGGGAAGTTGTAGAGGTCGTAGGGCCACCAGGCGCCTGGTGGATGGGTTGGGTGAGTTAGGTTTAGCGGAGGCGGGCAGAGATGACGGGAAGGAGGGGAGAGGGGACGAGTGAGGAAAGCAGCGAAGACAGGCGATGACGTACCAGATCCGCCAAACCCGAGCAAGGTCACAGACGCCTCGGACGCGACGGTCGCAGCGCGTGCGCCGAGTGCGGCTTGCATCGCAGTCGCGAGCGATAGTGCAGGCGAAGAAACCTTCATGGTCGACGCGTCCTACGTGGACGAGTAGACGGTAAGCGTCAAGCGCACGGCTTTGAAGCCCTTCTACCTATATAGCGAACTTCGTCGAGCCCCCGCCGCCAGCCCCGGTGTGCATGTGCTCAGATAGACGGGCAGAAGCTCTGCACGAACAAAATGGGGCAGAGGCCCCGCACGCGCCGACGAACAATCGGACGGGTAGAAGTTCTGATCGTCCATCCCAGGAACAGGGAACGAAGGGTCGTGAGCGGTCTCGGGTGGTGCACAGTGTGCTCGGCTTTCGAAGTCGGATAACGAGAGCGCTAATTATCGGGGCTTGTGACCGCGTATGCACGAGGACCGTAGCGATGAGACGGACCCAGTACCGGAGACTACCCAAAGGACCGAGTATATAGCCTGCAAGAAGGGCGTGCAGAGGAAGCGGTCGACGAGAAGCGGACTGAGCTGCGATATGCAGAGCGTGTCCTGAGAAGAGCTTCGGTGAAACCATGCTGTCAATGATGTTCGGGTGTGCCGAAGATACAGTGAGATATGTCCGCAGGGACGGCTGGCCATACCGGATAACACGAGCGATAAGTAGACGGACTAGGTCCCGCATGTTCAGGTGGCACGTAGGACCGTCGGTCCGCTCATGGCGAGCTCTTGGTTGTTCACCCCTGGAGATCTCGATAATGTTCTTGTCAAGCGTGCGCATGAGAGAAACATGGGTACGCAAGGAGCACCCAACGAAGACAAAGTCGCCGTGAAACCGCACTAGAGGCTCGTGAGCGGTGAAGGCAGAGTCTCAGTGATGACGAGGAGGAATTTGCAAATGCCATTGAGCCGGATTAGGAAGGAGGCGGGCGCGCGCCCACACCGCGCCGATCCTGCGCCATTGTTCCCTCTTCTGAGGCTGGATCTCGAACAAAGGGGAATCTCCGTATAAAAGCCATCTATAGAAGCACGCCTCGCTATGGCGAGGCTTTACGTGGGCCCAGAACCCGCGCGCGACGCTGAACGCGACGCTGTGGCGCGAACATCGTTTACTTCCGTTCGGTCCGGCGCACGCGCCCGGCCTTTCAACAAACAAGCAAGCACGAGCAAACATCGTACAGCCACATCTCGCCCGTACATAACCCAGCGTCCCTCTTCCTCTCCCCTCGTGGAATTTTCTCGTCAACAAGGTCCCCGTGGATGGCCGTCGCTCGCCACGAGCCGGCGGCCTGATACTGTCGTCGGATGTGCTGGGGCCTGGTTGAGTGGTCATTCTGCGCGTCGGTGGGGGTTGGGGCGCCGCCTCAACCCACCGGGTCGCGGAACCCATTACCTCCTGCTGCTGGCAGACCGGCGCGCGCTTAGCCTGCAAGCCTGGGCGGCGTGTGGGAACAGTGGCCGTGTGACTCGCCACGGGCAGTCCTGGTCGCGTTTGCGGCGGTCTTTTCTGAAAGGTTTCGGTTGGTTTGGGGGGATGGTTGGGCGGGGCTGAGGATTCTGTGTCGTCTTGCGGTGTACGCTCAGGCTGGTACGTGTCCTCGCCCTTCGTCTTTTGACGCTCGCTGACATCTTCCTCGCCCTCCTCCGCTGAGCAGCGATCTCGCCTCGCTCCTGGCCGAAGCCGCCTCTCGCCGTGGACCTCTCTGCGCGCAGCTCGCGTGCCATCGGTGAGCTCCTCGCCTAGCGCCTCATACGCCTTACTGACATCTGTCTGCAGCACGCCCCGTGCTCGCGCCGCCGGTCCTTCATTCCGCACTAGCTCCCCGCTTTTCTGTACTTCTCCGTCGCATCGTCCTATGCCAGTCGCTGTTGAGGGCTTGTAATATACGCTGTTCTTCACGCTCGTCCGTCCGCGTCGGTCAGAGTTGGTCTCTCTGGGTACGCGTTGTTTGGCAGTCAATGAGTAATAAGGCGGCGCCAAAGATCGTCTGAATCGAGCTTGAGCTCGATGGTAGCCGACCGGCTGAGAAGATCGACGTCGACATTGAATCGGGACAACGAATGCGAGGTCGCGCGGAGGACTTCCCCAGGACGACGATACATCGCGCGCATGTAGCTTGAAGCCGGGAGACGAGGAGCGGAGTGATCGGTGGAATAGAACACACTTGTGCTGTGATTACCTCTAACGTTGAAGGCATTTCGGCAAGTACAAGAATCTGTGCGGCGAACGATCGCGGCGCACAGTGGCCGGGGAGCGATCAATCTGCGGAGAGCGCCAGAGAATGAGTGAAGACCTCGACATCCGATCCACAGCTGATATTGCGAGATACGGGGGAGACTGTATTATGACCAGCGACGGTGTTGAGGATGATCGCAGCCAAGATGTAGAAAGCAGTAGGATGGCGAATCACGACAGCGATGAGAATAAGGATACAGTGCGAGCAATGATCATGAGATACAAGAATGCGGCCTTTACGAAGATCGTCAGTAAGAGAACGCAAGAAGAAAATGAACACGCACCTCTAGGGCCATGTTGACTGTGGTGCCTCCACCCCACGGCGCAACTTTTGGTCGATGTCCTCTCATGCAGAAGTCGTAGTCAAGGACGGCTCTTCGATCGCCGGCTCCTTCTTCCCTGCCCCGGACCCAATCGCCATCCGCGCGACACCACCCTCTGCGTCCTGTATCTCCACCTCGATATCCCGCCCATCGACCTTCTCGTCCTCCGCCGCCTCCCCTTCCTCCGCCGTCGCGTCCGAGATATCCATCCGCTCAACCATCCACCTCGCCCCCTCCTCCCATCCATTCTGCTCAGCAACACCCAGCGGTGACCGCCCCGACCCATCCCTCACATCAATCAACTTCGCACCCCCGGCCTTAAACAGCGCCTCTACCGCGCCCAACTGCGCATTCAGCGCCGCCCAGTGCATCGGCGTCGCCCCCGCCGCATTCGCCGCCGCAGGGTCCGCCCCGGCGGCTATCAGCGCGTCCAGGACCTCGACGTGCCCGTTCGCGGCGGCCATGTGCGCAGGGGTATTCCCCGCGTCGTCGGCGGCGCGTGCGGCGGCGGGGAAGCGCGCGAGGAAGGGGGTCACGTCCTCGAGATCGCCGTAGCGGCAGGCGAGGCGGAAATCGTCGAGGTCGTCGGGAGTGGGGGAAGTGGGTTTGGCGCCGACGGGGTCGGCGACGGCTGTCGGTGGTGCGCTCATCGCGGTGTGCAGGAAAAGTGATCGCTGGCGATTAGGCGCCGTCGGGTATCGGGCCGGCGCGTCTCATCGCTGTCACGGTTCTGTGACTTGAGTGCTCGACTTGAGCTTGAACATTGAGCGCTCTGAGCAACAGAACACTGCGTAAGTAGTCTAAGTTTCGGGCACGATACGATACGAAAAGTATCCAAACTCCTCTTCCTCTAGAACCCATTGCAAGGCATCACAAGCCTTCAAATGGTTGAAGGCACGGCAAGAACTTCCAAATAACCATTCGACTTGGTGGGCACCGATGGAAACACCAGTGGGTACGATCGTTCTTCGCTCAGCAAAATGAAACAAAAACCGTAAATGATTGCCCATATTGTCCGCAGCCAGGATCGAACTGGCGATCTCCGGATTACGCCTCGCTCAGGAGGTTCATACGAACGTATGAGACCGGCGCTCTAACCAACTGAGCCATGCAGACCTGCTTGCCGTGCCTTCATTGCCTACCTATCGGCTCAAGATACAAAGGAGAATGAGGGACGGCCTCCCTTCAAGCAATTCGGTCTATGAAGGTAGTGTGACTTTGAGGAGGGGTAGGACGGCAAGTGGTCGACGGTGGGCATCACAGCTGTTCTTCATGAGCTCTGAATGGAGTGGTTGGCCAGAGTTGTACAGCGTTGAGGGTTGACAGGGTGGGTGAAGCGCAGACGCGAGGATGGAGGTCAAGAATGCGATATGAACAGTGAGGATACTGGATGAATGGTACGGCGACAGTTTAACAGTGACGCGCCGCGAGCTTTACAGCATGCATCGAAGCCTTTATAAGCCTCGAGCAATCCACCCGCTATAGGCCCCGCGCGATCTGCCCGCGCACGCGCTCGCCCATGATCTGCAACGCATTCATAACCGTCTGCTCGTTGATGACAATCTCCGTCGTGTCCGCCTTCGATCGTGATACGCGTGAGGCGAGCGCGGTGGAGTCGGTGTCGAGGATGATGCTGGATGGGTGGTGGTTAGCAGCAGATGAGGTGAACGGGAGGGAAGACGACGACAGGCAGGAGGATGAAAGCGAAGACGCACCCATCATCGACGGCCTCGTCGAGGCATAGCAAGATGAGATCGAGGTTCTCAAGCACGGCGCGCTTCTCGAGCTGCCCCCGTAACAAGAGGTTGAACGCGTCCACGAGCGAATTCAGTGCTGTTGACAGCATCAACTATACGAGGGGGCGTCGGTCAGTACAAGTATATGCGCATCCATCATCGCCGCTGCGTGTCGGCTCGCACCTCATTCTCAGCCGGCGACGCGACGAAATAGATGATGAGGTCAAGGGAATGCCGGTACACCGCGAGGTGGTCTTGGTAGAGGATGATGTCGCCTAAATGCGTGTTGTGTGATCAGCGTGCGGTCTGCAGTGGCGAGTACACGACGCACCGCCAGCCTTCTTCGTCTTCCCCCACAGGCCCTTCTCAAACGCCTTTTGGTCCTTCAATGTAGTCAGGCTGCTAGCTTGAGGGGGACGCAGGGCGATAGACGGGGAAGTACGAGGTCAGTTACATACAGTCTGCGTATCGATATGGCCTACACACCTTTCGCCCCCAGCGGCGCCAGCGCCTCCGCGCTCTTTGGTCTGTAGTACTTGGCGAGGACGCGGTGTCCCTCGCTGTCCATGATGATGAAGGCGGAGATCGTGTAGAGCGTGAGATTCATGGCGGGTCAGTCGATTGGGTGAGATGAGGGGGCGGAGTTGGCAAGAAGTTCAGCGCGTGGGGGGGATATGAGTAGAACGGATTCGAAGCTGCCAAGCAAGCCGATGTCGACGTGGATGCCCTGGCTGTCCAGTCGCGCGGGGCAAGCCGTTTGTGGCGCTATCCCCACGTGTTGTCCCTTGTTTTCCCCCACGTGTCTGTACGCGCCTCGCGTCCCGTTCTACTCATATCCCCCCCACGCGCTGAACTTCTCGCCAACTCCGCCCCCTCATCTCACGCATTCGACTGACCCGCCATGCGCTCTACACGATCTCCGCCTTCGTCATCATGGACAGCGAGGGACACCGCGTCCTCGCAAACGGGCGAGGATAGATGAGAAAGGGATCCAGTGCTAAGCTGACGCGGACGCCGCCGTCGAAAGCAATCGGGACAGTCAAGGCAGTCGGGCTCTACAACTAGCTCTCCTCGTCCCTCGAGCAGTCGCCGCTCCTGCAGGTGGACGTCGTCCTCCTGGTCGGCTTGATAGCGAACGCGCTGTCAGCCGCAGGCGTCATCTCCACGCAAAGCGGCCCTCAATCGCCTCCTTGTTCTTCCCCCTTTCCCTCCGCCGGCCTTATCAACGTCTTTGGTATCTTCTCACGAGCTTCGTCCACCACCTTCCTCTTCGCCTGCCGCTTCATCGCCCGCTTTTGCGTCTTCGCGCGCACCCTGTCCTTCTTGCTGTCCTTGCCTACCGTGACCTCGTCCTTCTTTCGCACCGCCTTATTACTCATTGACCGCTGCACAACGTATACTCACAGGGACCGACTCTGGCCGACGCGGACAGAGTATCAACGGAAGAGCGTGGAGAACAGCGTATATTACAATGCCTCAACAGCGACTGGCACAGAACGATGCGACGGAGAAGTACAGAAAAGCGGGGAGCGAGTGCAGACTGAAGGACCGGCAGCGCGAACACGGGGCGTGCTGCAGACAGATGTCAGTAAGGCGTATGACTCGGGCGCTAGGCGAGGGACTCACCGATGGCACGCGGGCTGCGCGCGGGGAGGTCCACGGCAAGAGGCGGCGTCGGCCGCGAGGGACGCGAGATCGATGCTCAGCGGGATGAGGGCGAGGAAGATGTCAGCGATCGTCGAAAGACGAAGGGCGAGGACACGTACCAGCCTGAGCGAACACCGCAAGACGACACATAATCCTCCACCCCGCCCAACCATCCCCCCAAACCGACCGAAACCATTCAGAAAAGACCGCCACAAACGCGACCAGGACTGCCCGTGGCGAGTCACATGGCCACTGGTCCCACACGCCGCCCAGGCTTGCAGGCTAAGCGCGCGCCGGTCTGCCAGCAGCAGGAGGTAATGGGTCCCGCGACCCGGTGGGTTGAGGCGGCGCCCCAACCCCCACCGACGCGCAGAATGACCACTCAACCAGACCCCAGCACATCCGACGACAGTATCAGGCCGCCGGCTCGTGGCGAGCGACGACCATCCACGGGGACCTTGTCGACGAGAAAATTCCACGAGGAGAGAGGAAGAGGGACGCTGGGTTATATACGGGCGAGATGTGGCTGTACGGTGTTTGCTCGTGCTTGCTTGTTTGTTGAACGGCCGGTGCCGGACCGGACGGAAGTAAACGATGTTCGCGCCACAGCGTCGCGTTCACCGTCGCGCTCGAGTTCTGAGCCCACATGAAGCCTCATCATAGGGAGGCGTGCCTCTATCAATGAATTCTGCCTTGGCGATACCCCCCTGTCCGAGATCCAGCATTGGCAGAAGGGACAACGGCGCAGGGCTTAGACTGACGCGCTGTGGGCGCGCGCCCGCCTCCTTCCTAATCCGGCTCAATGGCGTTTGCAAATTCCTCCTCGTCATCACTCTGCCTTCACGAGCCTCTAGTACGGCTACCCGGCGACCTTGTCTTCTCCTAGCGTACCCAGGTTTCTCCTCGTGCCTACGCTTGACATGAACATCATCGAAATCTCCAGGGGTGAACAACCAAGAGCTCGCCATGAGCGGAGCGACGGTCCTACCTGCCACCTGAACATGCGGGACCCAGTCCGTCTACTTGTCGCTCGTATTATCCGGTACGGGCAGCAGTCCCTGCGGACCTATCTCATAGTATCTTCGGCATACCCGAACATCAGCATGATTTCGCCGAATCTCTTCTTAGGGCACGCTCTGCATAATGCAGCTCAGTCCGCTTCTCGCCGACCTATTCCTCTGCGCGTCCTTCATTTAGACTATATACTCGGTCCTCTGGATAGTCTCCGGTAGTGGGTGCGTCTCAACGCTACAGTCCTCGTGCATACGCGGTCACAAGCCCCGATAATTAGCGCTCTCGCTATCCGACTTCGAAAGCCGAGCACACTGTGCACCACCCGAGAACGCTCACGACCCCTCGTTCCCCGTTCCTGGGATGGACGACCAGAATTCTGTCCGTCCGACTGTGCAGAGCTGCTCTGTGTACGGACTCTGCCCGCATATCCGTGTAGGGCTTCTGCCCGTCTATCCGAGCACATGCACACCGGGGCTGGCGGTGCAGGCTCGATGAGGTCCGCTATATAAGGAGAAGGTTCGTGGTCGGCGCGCTTGACGCTTTACATCTACTCGTCCACGTACGACGCGTCGATCATGAAGGTATCTTCGCCTGCGCTATCGCTTGCAGCCGCGATGCAGGTCACGCTCGGCGCACGCGCTGCGACCGTCGCGTCGGAGGCTTCGATGACCCTGCTTGGTTTTGACGGATCTGGTACGTCATCGCCTGTCTTTACTGCCTTCCTCACTCGCCCCTCTCCCTCGGCGAGTCAGACGGTACCGGCCGCGGCTGGTCGGGAGGCTACGATCCTACGATCGCGAACGCTCATGTGGTCCGGCATGGTCTACCAGAGCATCCTCGTCGCTGGCGAGGCGCACTATGACTTCCGGACGCTTGTGTCTAGGAGAGGGGTCTATCGGTGCTGACGCTTTGACAGGACGGCGTGATCTACTACGACGATGACTATGCGACAAATGGCATTTGTGAGCGTGCAATTTCTGGTGTACATCTCCTGTTGACCTGTATCTGCTTAGACCTAAGAAGCACTTCTGGGCGTACAAACACTTCGGGAACTTCGTGAAGCGTGCGCAGCTTGCCTTCCTGTCGCTCTCCGCACATTTGACAATTAGCAAGCCCTTCCGCAGCCGGCGCCTCCCTCCACACCATCACCAACACCTCCTCCCCGCTCCTCAACTCCACCATCGTCGTCGGCACCCCCGCGGGCGACGCCTTCGACGTGATTTCCATGAACCCCACGACCAAAGACGTGCAACTCGAGCTCTCGTTCTCCACGTGCGTCGAGCCGACCGCTGCGTACCGCACGTCCGCCGAGGAGGATGTCGCGGAGCTTGAGGCGGCGGATGCGGTCAGGGCGGGCGAGGAGGGTGGGTTTTGACTGTAAGCGCGACGAGCTAGATGACATTCGTGTTTGGGGTGGTCGATTGCTGAGAGGTTGGGGGTGGCGGACGATAGGAGTTCTGGTGGTATCCTCCGAAAGTACGATTCACGAGTGTACTAGGTAAATGGCCTCAGAAGTAGTGGTAAAGCTCGACGTAGGAACCAACAATCGCTTGATATTGTCTGCATGGCTCAGTTGGTTAGAGCGCCGGTCTCATACGTTCCTATGAACCTCCCATGCGAGGTGTAATCCGGAGATCGCCAGTTCGATCCTGGCTGCGGACATTGAGGAATTTAGGACATTTTTTGCCCGAGACGCATCATTCACTCGCGACATCACCCGTTTACGCCTCTCCACTCGTGGTCGGCAAGGTGTGTGTAAGCGTTGTTGCACTTCTAATCTTTATTTTGGCATGGCAAGACGTGCAAGCAAGCGCGTAACAACTCATCGAGCCTTAGTACAGGATACAAGTACAGTGCGTTTTCCTGGCGTACTGTCTGCTACCATTCATTGACTTTACCCTCGGCATCGAGGAATTTTCCTCCCTCATTCTCCCTGGTCGCGCCGTCCACGACGCGCATGATGCCGGAGGCGCACTCGGCAGCCGAAACGCCAGGTCGTTTGGCCAGGAATACGCTGTTGCTTTGGGCATAGTGGTCTATGGATGGCTTGGTCAATACGGCGGCGCGCAGCGAGCCCGTACGGGGACGTGTAAGCTTACACATATCCGTGTCGACAAGGCCTGGTAGGATGGGGAAGATTACTGATGATACATCGTTAGCCACATCCACCGCCCGTTCAGCATATGCTGTAGATCACACTCACCAAAATCCTCGTTTTCGAACTGCAACTTCTTCGCTAGATAATGCACCGCGGCCTTCGTAACAGCGTACGGCCCTAGCATGACCCCGTACTCTGGGCCCGTCGTGATCGCACCGCCGTGCGCGCCGATGACGATGAATTTGCGCGTCGGCGAGGTTTTCATGAGAGGGTAGGCGGCCTGGAAGAGGACGAGGGTTCCGATGACGTTGACCTAGCAAGCATCAGGATTCGTGACTTAGATGGATGGGCGGCGGACGAGGGCGAGAACACTCACATCATAGTGCTCCCGCATCGACTCTGGCGAGACGCCCAGGAGCGGCTGCATGTCCTTGCAAGTCGCTATCCTCGTAAACATCATCAGTCCCCACCGCCTTTCATCTCCTCCCATCTTCCCTCACCCCACTCACCCGCATTCGCAATCACAACATCCAGTTGGCCGGCCTTCCTTCTGATCTCATCCACCACCCTCTTGTTGCCCTCCACATCGCTCGCCTTCAGCTCGACGACGTGTACTCGGTTTGGGTGTTTGGCGACCAGGGCGTGGAGGTCGGAGGCCGCGGCGGGGTTGCGCGCGCCGGCGAAGACGATGGTGTTGGGGCGGGAGGCGAGGTGGGTGACGAGGGCGAGGCCTGGAGGGAGGGAGGAGGGCGAGAAGGGGGAGGGTAGAAGGCGAGGAGGCGAGAGGGAGGAGGATGTCAGGTGAGCACGACCGAATGCATGCGCAGACCCACCGAGCACTGACCGATACCTCGGTTGGAGCCCGAGACGAGATACACGGTCGACGAGGTGGCCATGGTGGAGAGGTCGATGGGCGCGAGCTTGTTGAGGGTTGTACGTCGTCTTATACACCCAGACCTCTCTGATTCGAAGCGCGAGGTGAATGCGGCTGACCCGTTCTCCCGCTGTGCGCACCTGGTCTTCCGAAGCGCACGACCCGTGCCATTTTCTGTATACGCGAAGCAGGAGGCACAGACGCGCCATTGCCCGATGAGCTCGGGAACCTGGCGCTTGAGAGGGGTTCAACCAGACGGTCCCCAGTTGTCTATGCACCGCGCCTTCTCGAGGCACAGTGGCTGATCGAAGTCGAGGTCAAGCGACTGGGTTCCGTCGGCGTTGCCCGAAGTGCACCTCTGACTCTGAGCGCACTGCGCCGAGGCAAGAGCGAATAATTGCGGGTGCTGCAGGCCAAAAGCCGCAGCATGATCATCTTGAACGTCGAATAGCGGCACCATGCTCCCAAATTGATCCAAATTTGACTCGCACCTTCGCGCCTCGTATTCATACACGATATATCTTTACCTTCATTTACCAATCATTCACCCCTCCAGACACATCCATAAACTTCCCTCCAGCGTTTTCCCTCGTCGCGTTATCGACAATCTTCAGGATGCTTGCGGCGGCCTCCGTCGGCGCCGCGCCCTTCACCTGCGCGAAGCGGGAGTCGCGCTCTTGGGCGTAGCGGACTATTCGTGTGTTGTTAGTGCTCCTCATACGCGCGTAATGAAGGCAGTACTCACACATATCCGTATCCACGGCACCTGGACAGATAGGGAATATCACTGTCGACGCGTCAGCTCGCGCGCACTTCACAGCAACCTGGAAAGCAACTAGCGACTGACCGAAATCCTCATTCTCAAATTGTAGCTTCTTCGCCATATAGTGCACCGCGGCCTTCGTGCAGCAGTACGCGCCGACCAGGATCCCATATTCGGGCCCGTGCGTGATGCTGCCGCCTTTCGCGCCCATGACGATGAATTTGCGGGTCGGGGAGGTCTTCATGAGGGGGTAGGCGGCCTGAAAGAGGACGAGGGTGCCGACGACGTTGACCTATATCAGTGCGCGTAGGTCAGAGGTAAGCAAGTGAAGCGGGAAGGAATGGCTCACGTCGTAATGCTCGCGCATGGTATCGGGCGTCACGTTCACGAGGGGGTCCATGCTTTTGGAGATGGCTGGGCGAGGGCGTCGTCAACGATTATTGCCATACGTAAATTCGACGACGGCGCAGGCTTACCAGCATTCGCAATCACTACATCCAAACGGCCGGTCTTCTGACGAATCTGCTCGATGGTGCGAGCGTTACCCTCTACGTCGCTCGACTTCAGCTCGACGACGAAGACATTGTCGGGGTGTTTCACGGCGAGTGCTTGCAGGTCGGACGCTTTGGCGGGGTCGCGAGCTCCGGCGAAGACGATTGTGTTCGGGCGCTCTGCTAGCAAAGAGAGAAACGCGAGGCCTAGACAAGTGAGGTGAATGAGCGAGCTACCAGTGTTTTAGATGCAGAGGCCGCTCACCTATCCCTCGGGTGGCGCCAGAGACGAGGTAGACAGTCGAAGAGGTTTGAGTGCTCATGTTTGCTCCGGGTCCGGAGAGGCGCGAGTACGGAATAGTAAGTGTCTTGCACCTTGCTACAACTCGTCCTACTTATACAGAATCATCTCCCGACCTGTCGCCTCCAACATGACGTGTAGACAAATATGCGAGGTATTCGAGCAGGGTTCGACTGCCCTCGATGATTGGACGCAGCGCTCGGGAAGGCGTCAACAGACCTTTCTCACCGAGCTCCTGACGATGCCGTCCAGACGCGTAACTCTTGGAGTTCTGCATCGCTATCGTTAGCTCTGCAACATGGGTGTCGATCAAGCAGCAAGTGCGGCGACAAGGGAAGAAGCCAATATGTCACACCCGAATCGGAGCGTGACACTTGATGAGGCGCACCGACGGTAGTTGACGGACACAGTTGGATTGATAGTCGGCGAGAACGCATAATTCTTAGAAATTCGTCGACGTTGGTATATGTCAACAAGTATGAGCCCAATGACGGTACTGCTTGGGCGATACCTTGGAATGAATCAGATAATAAGGGCTTTTTGACCTTCCAAGCATTAATGGGGTAGTGGTAACCTGGGTCGTTGCCACTCGAGCAGCGAGCTCGACCCGCCGGGGGTTCGATTCCCCCTTAATGCATGGGTGAAACTGGCAAGCTTTTTCTACCCCCACTCCTCGGACAAAGGTTGGTGCAAGATGCGAATCATGCATCCGCAAGATGTCCTTGATTGCTCCATGCAAGTTCGATACTACGGGCGACTTCTTATGCAGTCAAGACTCGACAACAATTGGCTGTATCTCACATTGGTCAAGACACCTGGAGGGAGGGAGAGACGGTACGACGGCAGGTGTGCCTGCTAACATGAAGATGATAAGGATATTAGTAGTCTAACTTGTAGGGTGGCGACAAGTCCAAAGAGCGTAGATACCACGAAGGTTCGGAAGGGGATGGGATGCATAGCGGGGTCGTAAGTAAGTACACACAGCGGATTTGTTAGTGTCCGAAGTCCGTTGCGAGGTGCGAGGAGGTGGATGAGGTAGACAGAGACTGAGGGGGCGGACAGAGACAGAGGAGGTGAATAGAGACAGGGACAGAGGTACACAAGGAAACACTGCCATGTTCTTTAAATATGGCGGGAGCGAGGGGTGCGAAATGAGGGGGAGAAGCACGAGGAAGGGCAGCGCACGCTTGGCATGAAGTCAAGAGTGCGCCTTCGACGTGCTTCTAGCGCTCGTCTCGCGGGACGCTGTCGTATGTCGGCGGGATCTCGTTTTGTTCGAGGCGCCCGCCATCCCGGTGGACGAAGACATCCGAGCCTGAAGGATGAGCAGCTGCAGGAATAGAGCCGTCAGCCTCTCGAAATCGGCACTATTGAGAACTCGACGCACGCCCAGAAGGCCCAGACGCAAGATACTGTTGCCTATCTTGGTCCGAGAATCCCATGCCCGCGCCGACGTCACCCTGATCCGGGTTCGCCAGCTCGAAGCGCTGCGGGTACGCCTCGCGCTCCTTCGCACTCGGGATGTAGCCCGGGCCCCCGGGCACACCGGATGGTTGCGACGGGTAAGAAGACCGGCCAGACGTTGAAGAAGGGGGAGGCGGGGTGTAGTTCGCAGGCGCCGCTGAAAACGGGGGTCAGTCAAGCTCAAGCACGTGAGGGGGGCGAAACGGGCCACGCACCACCCGGCATCATAGGTGCCTGCGAGCCAGCGTACACACTCGGGTGGTAACCCTCCGACGTGCCGCCGTACATGGACATGGGCGGGGGGCTGCCAGAGGAGGGGGGTTGCGGGCTATGAGGTGGCGAGTGGTAGGCTTGCTGCTGCTGTTGTTGTCCGGCGGGATTGTAGAGGAACGGCGTAACAACGCCGGCTCCATTGTCCATCATGGTCGCCCCGCCCACACGCGCGCCCCCAGGGGCATCGTCATCGTCCAAAGGAACGTCCGGAAGTGTGCCGGACGGGCGAGCGACACGATCGGGGTCAAAGTTCCCGTCGAAGTAGTCGTCGAGGGCTCTGCGGCGGCGGCGCCATCGCAGAAGGAAGAAGATGCCCACGGCGATGATCGCGAGACCCGCGACACCGCCGACTACGCCTCCAACGATCGCACCCGTATGCGACTTGCTCCCGCCGCTGTTGTCCCCATCGCTAGCTCCAGAGGTGGGCAGGGCGGTCGTCTCGTAGGATGTGGTCTCGAAGACGGTGGTGATGGTCTGGCCGTTGGACGTTTGCACCAGGGTGGTTTGAAAGACAGACGTGCGCGTCGAGGTGAATGAAGACGAAGAAGCGTCGCTGCTCGCACTGCTCCCGCCTGACGTCGCCGAGGTGCCTGCGCTCGTCGAGCCGGCGCCCCCTGTATTGTCTGTTGTGGGCTGAGACGTCGGCTGACTGGTCGGCGGCTGCGTCGTCGTGTCCTGCCCCTGGGTGGTGGTCTCCTGGGTCGTCGTCGGTGGCTGCTCCGTCGTCGTCTCCTGCGTGGTCGTGGGGGGCTCCTCCGTCGTGGTCTCCTGGGTCGTCGTCGGCTCCTGCGACGTCGTCTCCTCCGACGTGGTCACTGCATCGGTGGTCGTCGTATCAGGGGGTGCCGTGCTCGCTGAACCAGAGTCCGACATGGTGGGGGAGGTGCTGGCGTCGGGATCGCCTGTGCTAGTTTCGCTTGGCGCTGAAGACGGTGCTCAGCGTGAAAGATCGAGGGAAAGAAAGAGAACACAGCCACGCACATGCGGTCGTAGACATTTAGTGCCGGGAGCAACCGTCAACGGGACCTGGAAACTGTAATTGAATTCTCCGCCAGGGGTTCTAGATGCGCTTGGAAGGCGGTAATCG
>JAMQCK010000774.1:0-16025 GCA_024196135.1 Pleurotus ostreatus/Saccharomyces cerevisiae fusant | reverse complement strand
CATGTCGTGAGACAAGGGCGTCGAGTGTATGACAACCCGAATGCAACCTGCCCCTGATCTGCGCTACGAAAGAGATGAGAAGGCGCTCCCACGTTCAAAGCATAGCTAGCGGCGCTGTGTGATCTCGGAGCCACAGAGAACAATGGACATTGAATGAATGGTCGTGGGGTCCGCCGCACACGTAAAACTTGCATAGACTCAGTCCATTGAACAGGCCGGGGCAGTCGTCTCGATCTCGAAAGCGCTCGCGAGAGTGGTAGGCAAGTTCTGCAGATCGGAGAGATCAGCGGGGAATGCGCAACGCGCCGAGGGCACGTACAGTACTCATGCCACCTTAAGCCCCGCGTCCATGCCACCCGTAGGGCTATATCCGCGTTCTTTGGGGCGCTGTGAACTTGAAATGACAAGGTGGTGGCAACGATGGTCTATAGCGCAATCCAGCGAGAGTGGTAGTACACACAGCGCATTAATTAAAGGAGGTGGTGGAAGGAATGGATGAATAGCGGTATTAGTACATGCGCGAAGGGTAGGAGGATGTGGGGCGCAGGGATGGGATCTCAGAGTCAGGGACTAGGTCCGTGGAGCATAGGCGGGTGAGCTCAAAAAGCAAGACCGAAAGAGAGCGCGGAGAGTTCGGGGTGGAATCGAAGGGCGCATCATACACTTCAGGGTACCTTGTGCATCATACGCCCCAGGGTCCACTGGCGTTCAAAGGATCAGGGTATACACTCGACGGGCTGGGTTAGACATACCCAACGGGCGATATGTCATGAATGCCCAGCTATGGCCGGGACCACATCGTCGTACAACGAGTTCGAGCCCCGCGAGGGTCGGAGACCCCTCGACGCGCCCATCGGCCGCAGCATGATCCCGTACAACTCCTCCGTCGCCACTGCCGTACTCTCCGCGCGGCCGAGCGTCTCCACAAAGTCCTCGCAGGCAGGTGAGGTGCGTGGGTCGTGCGGATCGAGGGGCGGAGGCCAGGGCACGCCTTCGTGAGGTAATGTTGTGTCGAGCGACGTCGGCCATGGATCATCTCGCGACGGAGGCCACGGCTCGTCGTGGGACGTCCACTTGCCGTCCTTGGGTGATAGCGTGTCCTCCTGCGACGGCCAAGAGTCGTCAACGTCGAGGTACTCTGGTAGCGTCTCTTCGTCGCCCAACTCCCCTCCCTCATCCCATCCTCTTCTCGGCAAGGACCCAGATGCTGGTCTCGATGACGAGCCTGAGTGCGATCTCCACTCCTCCCCCTCCTCCCTCCACTCCTGATCCTCTGCCCTCCACTCCTGACCCTCTGTTCTCCACGCTTCCCCTGACCCCCTCCTCGACGACGGCCCCGACCTGAACTGTATGCTCCTCGACAAAACCACGCCGCCGGAGGCGCCAGTTGACACGAACGGATCAGCCTGCGAGCGCTGAAGCGCGACGGCAATGATGACCAGAGTGGGGATGACGGCCTAGGCGCGACGTGTCAGTGAGAATACAGGAACAAGGTCGGATAGAGGGAGGCGCGTCAGAGGGATGGGGGCAGAGCCTTACAAGAAAAGTGGGCAGAGAAGGGAAAGGCTGAACACGGAGAAGTGCGAGAACGGGGTGAACGACCGACACGAAGACAGACAAACTCACCACCAACTCCCCGAACGCGACCTGCACGACGGTCTCGAGCCCGACCGTATAGTCCTTCCCCGAGAGGTAGTTCTTCATGTAAATGGCGAGGAGGAGGGCCTAGAATGGGTGAATGTCAGCTTAACTGTGGTTTGAGGAGTATGATTCGACGGGCGGGTTGTTTGATCGAGCCCATGAATCAACACGAAGCGACACGGCGGAACTACGATTGCAGTGAGATACTCACGAAGAAAGCGACATAGATCGCGCCCGACTCGGCGAGCAGCACGAGCACCCTCTCGATACGATTGGGCGACGAGCGCCCGCTTGCGACGCTCCGTGCTTTCAGGCGGCGGTAGGACCTGGAAGAGTGTCAGCTATCCGTAGGTCCACGGCGAACCGCTCCGGTGAGAAGCGTTCGACGCATCCGATGCTATTGCGACGCGTTCGATGCTAATTGCGCCGCGTCCGACGCCATTGCGACGCGTCTGACGCACTGCGATGCCTCGGAAAGTGATTCGTCGCACATTACACATCACTTCGCCTGCGATGCGTCTGACGCCTTCGCCTGCGATGCGGCCGACGCCCACTACGAGACGTTACGCGCATTGCCAAACGCGTCTTACAACTAGGAAATTGAAGCGAGACTCCGACTCACCAAGTCCTCCAACCAACGAGCACCGTGCACACCAAATTCGCCACCAGGCCCGGCACGATACTGAAGATGATGCGCACGGGCTGGCCGAAGTTGTCGTCGCCGGAGACCTTGGACTGGATGTAGAGCGTGACTTCGCCGGCGGAGCAGACTGGAGAACGGTTAGCTTCAAGAATGGGATTGAGGACGGAAGGGTGGGAGGATGCGAGAAGGAAGGGGCTTGGGGCTTAGACGAGTGGGGAGGGACGGAGTAGGACGGAGGGGAGGAGGATGTGCACGGACCAACTACGCCCAGCATGCACGCCGCGAGCAGCCAAGCAACCCGCGTGTCGCGCATCCAGACGACCCAGGCGCGCCATGCCGCGACGAGATCGGCGACGAAGAGCTGTGAGGGGTGTCAGCGAGGTGAAGAAGTGTCGGGAAGGGAACTCCCGCGATCGAAGGGGAGGGAAGCGAACGAGCACGCACCATCACTCGCTGCGCGACGATGTTCGACACCATGATATCATCCCCCGTCCGTAGCGCGCTGGCCGAGGGGGCACCCCTGAAGAACGAGAGTTGGATGAGGTAGAAGGGGACGGTGCCGACGAAGGCGACGGAGGCGCAGATGAAGATGGTTGTCGTTGCGGCGCGGAGGGCGAGGTTGTTGGGGGAGTGGTGGCTGGGGGAGGGGAGCGATCGTCGGGTTGACATGCGGGAGGGAGTGATCGTCAGCGGGGGAACGTAGACGAAGGTCAGAAGCACGCACAACAGCACCGAAAGCGAGATGAAGAAGAGCGCCGCATGTACGCCTACAGCTTGTCAGTACGCAGTCTTCACTGATACGCGCTCGATCACGCACCATACAGCGCCATCTGCACGCCCACGGTGATCGCCGTCCACTGCACGAGCTCGACGGACGCGGCGGCGAGGGGGGCGGGGGACGTCGAGGACATGGCTACATGAGCGCAGGTGTGAAGATGTGTGAATGGCCGTGCGAGTGCGCGCTGCGCATAGCGTGCGGCGGGACGCGTGCGTCAGGCTGGACGCCGCTGATTACCCCGTCAAGAGGTCGGACTGATATGATAAGGTCGCGATTGATGGGGACCGACGGGGTGTCGGGCGAGCGGTGGTGTTGGAATTCTTCAGCAGTGGTGTTGCTGCAGCGCTGAGTGAGGAGGGGAGTACGAGAGAGGGGAATCCGTCTGCACCAGGCTGCATAAAATCGTACTCGGGTGCGGGCCGATCACAGTCGAGACGTGCGGGGTGGGCTAAAGACAAGCATGTCATGTTGGGTCTATGTAGCGAGGTACATCCACATGGCGTATGCGCTCTGGGTGCAGCTCGTCGACAAAGACGATGCGCAGAGGATGTGGGAGGAAGGGGCAGCCCGATCGCCACTACTGTTACGTCATGTTCGATCGCCGCGCTCATCACATCACGCGCCCTCCTCCTCCGCGTCACCTCCCTGCCCCGCCCGTGCGCCCGCCTGCCGCGCCTCGTTCCCCGTCCCCGCCGCCTGCCCCGCAAACCTTGGGACCGTTCGGCAAACGCCGAAACGCTCGTTTTTCGCGCCGGCCAGAACTCCACCCTCCCTTTGCGCCGCGCGCGAGCGGAGCGAGCGCTTAAGCTCTGGCATTTCGACGTTATCACTACCCTACTTTGGCTCTCACGCTACTCCCTCCCCACTCCTCCTCCTCCTCTCCTCCTCTCCTCCTCCTCTCCTCCTCCTCCTCCTCCCCCTCCCCTCTCCCCTCCCCCCGTGCGGTGGTGGGGGGCGGGGCAGGAGGCGGCTGTCAGTACCCGCCTCTCCCTCCCAGTCGGCCGAGCTGTCCACGCTCACGTACGTCCCCCGATCTGACGCCCGCGCGATCTCTCCATCGCCAGTCTACCCATCTAACCCATGCACGCTCTCTTCCGAGCTCGAAATCGTCTCCTCATCGTCCATGCCCTCCGCCTCAGCCACTTGACCAAGCTCGCCGCAATCTCCGAGGGCCGCGTCGCACCCCGGTCGATGCCCTGCCGCCCGCTAGCGCGCCCACTGGGTACCAACCCCAAACCGACGCATACAGTCAGGTAAGCTCACTGTTCATCTGTCGCACGCGATGCACGCACCTCAATCTCATCCCACGCCGCCCTCGCATGCTCGCAAGAGCACCGGGCTCTCCATCTCCAACGCGGCTCCTCGCGTCCTCAGCTGCCTTCTGGTGCTCTTGCTGCACTCTTGGACTCGTTCACCTTGACACTTGCTCGCTCGTCGCTGTGCTCCCTGTCTCGCCTATGACCTCCGCTGTCGCCAAGACCCCCGCTGTGCTCGCCTGCTTGCTTGCTCGCCTCTGCTGGGCTGGTGTCCTCATCACTGCTATCGTGTCGACTCGTCTCTTGTGCAGGCACCGACACTACCCACAGGCTTTGGGGCATGAAGCAGAGACAAAGCAGAGACGAACGCAGGAAGCAGAGACGAACGCAGGAAGAAGGATGAGGCAGAGTCAGACTTACAGGCAATGTGACGAGACGACACGCACGAGGCAGCCGTGATCGCCGCTGTGGCGCAGACCCTGACCTCCATCACCCAGCATGTGTGAGCCCTTGCAGAGTTGCCTCTTCCGGCATCCTCCTCCGCTCCGTGTTTGGGAGAATTTCCACCCGCGGGCGGGCTTTCTCAAGGAACGAAGGCGGAGACTAAGAAGCTCACAGTAATTCAAGCTCCGGATGCAGTGTACAGTAATTAGAAGTGCATAGTGGTAGTCAGCCTCGAAAGCGGGCGGATCTGCGGGGAGCCTACCCGATTCGCAGACATCTGATTTGTCCAAATGAGCGAAGGGATGAAAAGCACCAATTAGATGTAAAACGGGATGCACAAGGGCATCAAGAATTTTTGAGGGATAGGGAAGGTGGGAAAAGCGGACAGACGGAGAGCGCAGGGAGCCAGCAGCTCAACGCGCGCGAGTCGGAGGGGGAGTAGTGTCCCAACCCTGTACGTGCTGCGCTCTGGTCTTTCAATACGAGACGAGAGAAGCTCGAATGAAGAGCAAGCAAGACGGTTCGAGCTATGAGCAGGACAGTGCGCACAAAGCTAAGGGCTCTAGACGCACCCGGCAACAGCTCAGGAGGATTTCCCGTGCACGCCCAGCCATCGTAGGTGACGGTCGGGAGGAGGAGGCAATGAGATTCGAACCCGCTCGCGCACGCCGCGTCGATTCCAGCAACTCGCGGCGGACGCGCGTCTTGTCTCCCGCACTCATCCCCATCCTAACCGGCCTTCATCAGTACGCGTACATACGTCCCTATCGACGACCATCCATACCACATGAATACTCCATGCGCGCTTCCCAACCCAGGCGAGATCAGAGCGTGGATGCGTCGGGCGGTGCAAGGTCGGAAACAAAGCTCATCACGTTGATACTGCGGTCTCGAACCCGCGCCGATCAGCCGCCAGGTTCGAATCCGGGGCGAGCGCACCCAGCTCATCTCTTGTCTCACGCGCTCATCATCCACCCCAGCCAACTTCGCCGTCGACGCTCTAGCTACGTATACCTACGCCTTCTGTAGCTCTATCAACCCCCATCCGTACTAAAAACGCGGTGAGATTACCAAACCCCGTCCGCTCGCGCAGTTCCGCCGCCACCGAGATAAGATCAGCGGAGGCGAGCTCCCAGAAAGGCGCAAAGGGGAACACCGAGACGCGTGCAATAGACGCGATGAGTCTCCAAAACGAGATCAAGGCGCTCCGACCGGCCACGAGCAGACCGAGCCGGCAGAAGCAAGACGAGTGAGCTCGGAGGCGCGACAGGCTTCTGTCGCCTGAAGACAAGTCGAACTGACCTGTAAGGAACGCAGGAAGCGTCTAAAGTGCCTGTGATGAGGGTGAAGAGCGATGTGAGCTTCGAATGTGGGGGAGGGCTTGTTAGCGCGCCAGCTCCCCGCTCGACTTATGGCAGAGCGCGACGCAGCGGCGCACTCCCACCCACCCCAACTCAAGTTATGCCTCCCCCACTTCATTTCGGCATGACGCCTACGCGCCCAAGAACAACGAAAAGTGCACTGACTGACATATTGCCAGATTTTACCTCGATCCCAATCTTCCGCGGCTCGAGCCCAATATTCCAGCTCCACATCGGTGAAACGCGGACGTACGGGGACTGCCGGAGCGGCGGAATATTGCCGCCAGCGCGGGGAACTCGAGCGGTAGGCAGATCCTTTGCCGGAGATGCAGAATGCACACTGACCTGCATCCTTGCAATATAGCAGACTTCAGAGCGTCCCGAGTAGCGTCACAAGCGCGTAGAGTGAGTGCGATACGGTACAAGGTAGTGAGGCCGAATCGAACATGCTTTCTGCGCTCGTCCTCGCGGGTGGCTGAAAGCCTGCCTTTTGGGGCAAGCCCGCGCTTTGCCACTACGACGCTTTTCGAGACTTTTGCTCATAGCCCTCAGGCTTCGAGAATCGTAAATTCCGATTGGGGGAGACACGTCGACACTTCTCAAGAGTTTTGGCGCCCTCCGTCGCCGGTATTTCTTCGTAAATCGCGAAATACACCAGACCGTGCTTTCCCGGCTTGACTAGGCGACTGTACCCTCACCTCGGCACCTGGGCACTCGAAAACACCCACCCCATATCCGCCGGACTCGACATGTCACCGCACTGTAGTGTTCTCCCTCCCGGACATCCGTATACCTGGTCTGCTACCTCCGCGCCTACCGCCTCGCCTCGACCCGCAGCTTCCACTGGCGCGGAGCCGCTTTCTCGACACCGATCACTCAGGGTCACATCATTCGTCACGATCAAAACACGCGGGGACCTGGGCGCCGGCTCCCTGGATTCGAAGAGAAGCGCGGAAGATGGGCCGTTGGGGCTTGGGAGGAGGGGACGGGCGGCAAGGAATATCCGGACGGGAACGCTTAGCGAAGAGGTGGGGCATCAAGGGGAAGACGCGGCGATACTTGGAGAGTCCGTGCGCCTGGCTGAATCGTATAAAGAGCGGGGTGAGTGGTCAGTCTTCCTCACTTCCCCATCCTCTTCTCCTCTCCTTTCCTCCCCTCCTCTTCTTCTCTTCCGCTCCTTCACTCATCCACACATCCTCTTCCCCACTCGCACTTGTACACCTCTAGTCTCACTTCGTTCTGAATCTCTTGACGGAGCGCATCTCGGCGATTTTCGCTCGTCTCCATTACATCGCCTCCGACTCGGTAAGCCTGTTTGCTATGCCTCTCTATCGACTACAGTCACTGACTGCTACGATAAAGCTACTCGTCCAATACCTCAGGCGTCTGTGCGCTTCTCAGGGCGTCCTCAGTAGAGGTGAGTACGTGCTCTGTCTCGCCCAGATCTCCATGCTGACTCGGGCATCTACAGATAGCGCGGCAGAGTAACGTCGACTATCAGTGAGTTTCTTTCGCCTTTGAAAGGTGCTGAGCTTTATACTGACTTGTCCAGCTACAGATGTCGAGCGCTATCTCCGCGCTTTCGATTTCCGGTGAGTTCCTCATTTCCTTCGACCTCCCGAATGAAATGCTGACGTTTGAGCACTCCCTCGAAGACCTCCTCAACATCACTCTAATCAACGCGTCCTCTCGAAAGACGAGGGAAAGTCTACAATGTGGCGGGACTCAGTCTATCAATTCAGGTTTATCCTCCTCGTACGTCCCTTCTTGCTGTTCGATGTGATTTGACTGATTCATCCATCTTATAGCGTCCTCGTAGACTGACCGACCCACCGAGTGTCGTGACCGACCGTCACCCGCGGCACGATCCGTGGTCGCCGTCACCCACACCCTAAGTCTATTGAGTCCGTCACGACACTGACTTCTTGCTTCTCACCACCACGTCGACCCCGTCCGCAGCAAGACGCCAGCCGAACCGCTCAGCGACGACACAAACCCATTTACGCGCTGACTAAGGCCACAAAAACGAACCAACACCGCCACCACCTATTTCGCTACCTACACACGCTTTCGCCTTCGCCTTCACACCTGCTCTCTCCGCAGGGCCACTGAACTCACGATCCGCGACTGTTTGGGCGACCCGCGATCCGCCGGAGCCATGCGCGAGGGTCCTAGCGCAATCAATGCGAAATTCAAGGTATGTACTACATTGCATCGCTTGATCCTCTTGCTGACCCGACCGTTGGCTCTTAAAGACGCCGAGGTCCTGTTTCGCGAGCCTTAAGACGTCGCGGCGCTGTCACGCACTCCGCCTCGAGGTTCTCGGGGTCATTGAGGTGCGCACAACGCGTTTCTGATGATAATCCTCACTGACCTGCATTTGTCCTAGGGAATCAATTACTGGTACTATTATCCGGCGAGTATGAGCGCTACCCGAACCGCCGGAGGCATGCGCGACCCCCTTCGGATGATTCATGCGGAAGCGCTGGTAAATGATTTCGTCGAAGAATCGCAAAATTCGCTGATCTGGCATGTCCACTGTCAAGTTCTGCCGGTGCTATAGGCACGGATATGCGCCTTCTCGGCGTTGCCGAAGACCTAACCCAGGTTCTCGGGGTCATTGAGGTGAGTAACAGCGATTCTGAATTGCGCTTATACCCCCAAACTCATGCGCAAGGGGGGAATGCTTGCTAATGCCCAAAACGGCGACTTCTTGCGATCCCCGAGCCGCCGGAGGCATACGTGGGGGCCCTCGCGTGAGTGGTGTGACTGCTGGTTGGTAGCTTTCTCGACGTTTTGTGACACTCGCTGATCTGGCATGTCCACCATCAAGTTCTGGAGGTGCCGAAGGCGCCGTCCGAGATGCACGAGAGAGACTACGGCTTCCTCGGCGTCGTCGAGCGCCTGCGCCAGGTTTTCGTGGTCATGAAGGTGAGTATCAATGTGTCCTACCCATTTCCTTACACCCGAATGCGCGCGGCTTTGAGAAAATGCTGATTGACGCGTTATTCAGCCAGTTTGCGCGACCCCCGAGCCGCCGGGGGCATGCGCGGGCGCTGTCGGGTGAGGAATGCGACAACAGCAAAGGTACTCCCGCCACCTTACCGTGCGAATCGCCGCTGACTTCGTTCTCGTAGCGGCTGTTCGCGGGGGAAGAGCGCGTGCCGCTCGCAGCCGCGAAGCGGCGCGAGTGCAGGGATGTCTGGTCGAGGGGATATGTATTACACGAGGAACACGTAGGCGAGAGCGCGCGGTGACTGACGAGTACGTCGGGTCGATGCCCCCGTCCCGAATGCGCCAACAAGACACGGCAAGGCGCGCGAGAGGCGACGCCAGCACGCGCGCGGACGAGAGAGATCATGACCTAACTTACCCTCGGCCGTACCGCATCCCGACGACGAAGTAGACGCCGCTTGAAGTTATACATAAAGAGGCGAGTTGCGTCCGCAGGCTGTCGTCCTGATGTACAATGTCGTGACTGACCTCTTGCCCGCAGGTTCGACGCTTTGTCTGCCCACCCCCCTTCACGCCGCGCCCCCGCACGACCCCAGGAGAGGGGAGATCATGCCGGTACGTCGCAAGGTACGTGCCTGACCCTAATCTCGATTCCTCGCGGCTGACTTGCACGAGTAGGATCTCCATCTGTACGCCAAATTTCTCGGAGGTACGCCCTGCCCGCCTCTTGCTTCGTTGACGACGGGCTCACATGAGCTCAAAAGTCCCTCTCACGCCGCCTTTATCGCCGTCGCCGTCGAGCCGCTCTCGATACCTTTCAACTCCAACAACAACAAGAACACGGTCGAGACAACACGAGGAAGACAACAACTCGACCGCCGAGTGCATGATTGAGGTACGTGGTCCTTCTTGATGTAACTTTCTGACGCTCATGAACTCCTAGAACTCCTCATCGCCGCACTCCACGCCACTCGACGATAGGCTGAGAGCGATGCGGCACTTGATTCCCCTTCGACCAACTACCCTTCCCTATCACTCAACGCCTCAACCCGGCGATTCCACAGCAAGATGAGGCATCCTGCACGACGAGGGATCTCCGACGACGCGCTGGACCACATGGCAAGCAGTTTCTTCGATGTCGGCCCGCGAGGGAGGGGCGAGGTGGGGGGATTCCCCTGCCCTCGCAACTCGGTGATTGCATGTACTACAGCCAAGAGCGCTGGTATTCAACATCTATAGGATACATTTGAACTACTCACGCTGCCAGCGCGCGCCCCAGGCACTTGGGCAGGTGTCGGGATGGGGGGTGGGATAAGACGGCCTCCCCGTGCGATGACGGCGGCCGCCCTACCCTCCCCATCGCGTACGTACCTTCTAATCATCGCCCCCTCCCCTCCCTCCATCGCCCAGACGCCTCCCATCCTCGCCCAGAGACCTTCTCCACCCTCCCCCTCCCCTTTGTCGACTGCCCCTCCCCCCTTCAGAGCGCACCCCACCCCCTTCGCGATGTGCCCCACCCCCCTCGCACTGACCTTCCCCATCATTGAGCCCCTTGCCCTCGTCGCTCGCTCCAAGCCCTGCTTCGCACCCCCCATCTCCTCGCCCCCCGCTCGTCGCAGCCTCACTGACGACGTCGCAGGTAACGAGCCGGCGCTAGCCGCGTCGCTTTTGGTGCTCCCCGCGCCGCGCAGCGTTCGACATTCGCCGCGCCGCACCGTCTGCCGACGCGAAGGGGGGCGGGATGCTCGCCCGAGCGCGTCAAGGGAGAGGGGAGGGGCCACGCTCGCGAGTCGCACGAGACGGCGCCGTCATCGCCGTCGTCGTCGGGTCAGACCCCCCTCTTCCCATGCGAGAGGCGACGGGGGAGGGCTGTCTCGTCGCCGTGCGATGGTCCTTGTTTCGTCGCCATGCGATGGACCTCGTCTTGTCGCCATGCGATGGACCTCGTCTCGTTGCCATGCGATGGACCTCGAGCGAAGGGGGCCGCCGATGCGCGTAGGTGGTGGGGGGATGGAGGCGGGATGGCGATGATCGCGTCGATACGAGGGGCGAGCGAGGGGGGAGTCTCGTCGGCAAAAGGCGGGCGGCGTCCTCGGCACGAGGGGGACGGCGAAGGCGAGGTAGCGCGACTGCGAAGGCGAGGTAGCGCGTCTGCGCAACCGTGGGAGGCGCATCGCCGCTCGCCGATACACGGCCGGAGACGACCATCGACCGCGGGGGCAACGGCCCCTTTCTCTGTCTCCTCCCCCTCCTCCACCCTTCTCTCGTTCCCCCCTCCCCTGCTCTCGTTCCCCTCTCCACTGCTCTCGTCCCCCCCCCCCCTCCCCTCTCCCCTGCTCTCGTCCCCCCCTCCCTCCCCTTCCTCCTTTGCTCTCCCTCACCCCTTCTCTCGTTCCCCCTCCTTCGCTCCCCCACCTCCCCTCCCCTTGTCTCATCCCCCCAACTCTCCCTTCCTTCGCTCCCCCAACTCTCCCTTCCTTCGCTCCCCCACCTCCCCTTCCTTCGCTTCCACTCACTGCCCCTCCTCGCCTCCCCCCTTCCCTGAGCACCTCGCACCCCCTGCCCTTCCACCTCCCCCTCCTTCGCACCTCGCACCCCCCTCCGTCGCACCTCGCACCCCCTCCTTCGCACCTTCTCTGCCATATCCCCCTCCCGCCCCCCCGCTCGACTCAGCGAGTGCGATGCGTCCGCCGCCTTCACTCGGCACGCGCGCTCCGACGCCTTCGCTCGGTACGCGCGCCAAGACGTAGCCGTAGGCTACGGATCAAAACGAGAAATGCTCACCAAGTCCTCCAACCAACGAGCACCGTGCACACCAAATTCGCCACCAGCCCGGGCACGATGCTGAAGATGATACGCACCGGCTGGCCGAAGTTGTCGTCGCCGGAGACCTTGGACTGGATGTAGAGGGTGACTTCGCCGGCGGAGCAGACTGGGGGAGGGGTTAGCTTCAAGAATGGGATCGTGGACGAAGGGGGGTGAGGACGGGGAAGAGGGGCTTAGACGAGTGGGGAGGGAGGGAGATGGGGATGTACAGGGAGGAGGACGCGCACGTACCAACTACGCCCAGCATGCACGCCGCGAGCAACCAAGCAACCCGCGTGTCGCGCATCCAGACGACCCAGGCGCGCCATGCCGCGACGAGATCGGCGACGAAGAGCTGTGAGGGGTGTCGGCGAGGTGAAGAAGTGTCGGGAAGGGAACTCCCGCGATCGAAGGGGAGGGAAGCGAGCGAGCACGCACCATCACCCGCTGCGCGACGATATTCGACACCATGATATCATCCCCCGTCCGTAGCGCGCTGGCCGAGGGGGGACCTTTGAAGAAGGAGAGCTGGATGAGGTAGAAGGGGACGGTGCCGACGAAGGCGACGGAGGCGCAGATGAAGATGGAGGTCGTGGCGGCGCGCAGGGCGAGGTTGTTCGGAGAGTGGTGGCTGAGGGAGGGGAGCGATCGTCGGGGTGATATACGGGAGGCAGTGATCGTCAGCGGGGGAACGTAGACGAAGGTCAGAAGCACACACAACAGCACCGAAAGCGAGATGAAGAAGAGCGCCGTGTGTACGCCTACAGCTTGTCAGCAAGCAGTCTTCACTGATACGCGCTCGATCACGCACCATACAGCGCCATCTGCACGCCCACGGTGATCGCCGTCCACTGCACGAGCTCGACGGACGCGGCGGCGAGGGGGGATGGCGACGTCGAGGACATGGCTACATGGGCGCAGGCGTAGAGATGTGTGGATGGCCGTGCGGATGCGCGCGCTGCGCATAGCGTGCGGCGGGACGCGTGCGTCAGGCTGAACGGGGGCCGCTGATAACCCCGTCAAGAGGTCGGACTGATATGATAAGGTCGCGATTGATGGGGACCGACGGGGTGTCGGGCGAGCGGTGGTGTTGGGATTCTTCAGCAGTGGTGGTGCTGCAGCGCTGAGTGAGGAGGGGAGTACGAGAGAGGGGAATCCCTCTGCACCAGGGTGCATAAAGTCGTACTCGAGTGCGGGCCGATCACAGTCGAGACGTGCGGGGAGGGGGCGCGTGGGCTAAAGACAAGCACGTCATGTTAGGACTATGTAGCGAGGTACATCCACACGGCGTATGCGCTCTGGGTGCAGCTCGTCGACGAAGACGACGCGCAGAGGATGTGGGAGGAAGGAAGAACGCGAACGCTGCCGTCGCTGGGCCGCCGGCGCGGTTGAAACGTGTCCTCTTCCCAAATAGGAAGGCTTTGTCACCTTGATCCTGGCGGCCATCGTCCACGTCGTACAAGCTCAGGGAGCACGATCCTTCGACCGATACATCATCTGGATGCCAACCCTAAGGATCTTGTCTGATGTACGCGTGTCTTGCTGTAGTAATGATACTGGCTGCTCGTGCTCTTGCAAGCACGTCCGATGCGCTCGATCAGCCCACTTTCGAAGGCCGCAGGAGGAAGTACCCCGGTATCTCACGAACATGGAGGTTATGGAGGTGCGTGATTAGCGCTATGAGCTTCCATGCAGTGCTTGTGCCCTTCCTCGAGATAGATCCATCATCAACATCGGTAGCAGACTCTCGCCGCTGCGCGCTCCTCGTCGCCCCTCTCGTGCAGGATACAGAGAACTCTCCTCTATCTCATAGCGCGACTGCTGCTCTGCAACCCTGTGTCTGACTTGCGACTGCGAGCCCACTGCAGCACCTGTAGCGTCAGATGATAACTGGCCATTCGCAACGTGCATTCCGCCTTCCGACCTCAGAGCGGTGTCAACTGGTATGCCTCGCCCGTCTGAAGAAGATCAACTCACTCGTATCGATTTTGAACATTCAGGTTGCCGGTCAGCGCATTGCGGTGCCATGCGCCGATCTATTCGAACCCGACTCCATCATCCCCGTCGCCTCTTTGCCGAGCCAACTTGGGGCACTATGACCGTCTATGGTATGATCAAGAATCCCGTCTTCCAACACCTCTTCAGAACGCAATCACAAAGCACGACTTGTGTACGTTTACGCATCGGCCCGCTCAGCCGGCCAATCTCGCGCTCCTCCACAAACCAACGCGCGATCCATCTACGTCCTCGCTTCGCCCTGGTGCCGCTTCTCTACCCCAACTTCAACCCCGTTTGAACCGCAATGGGACTGCCTGGAGCGACCACAACACCGCACACGCGACCGCCACGAGGACCCCGAACGGCATACGCCCCAGTGAAACGCCCCGTTGGCTCATAGATCTCGTGTGCGGCGCGCTTGACAGCCCCCGATTGGCTGCGTACCCGTAATCGTGCAGCCCGTCGAGGCGACCGCGCGCGAGCAGCCTGGCGTCCGGAGGGTCCATATAGCGCGGCGAGCGCACTCTTGCTTCCTTCCCCCACCCACCCCTCAGGCGACTACCTCTCGATCTTACGACCCGCTCACGACACCGCTCAAAACGCCACCTTCAAGTCCTATACGTATGCTCTCTCCGGTGGCATTCGTAGAGTGCGTGGCATGCTGTAGCCTCGTGTTCTGTCCTGCTGACCAAATCGAACCTCTCCCGCAGACCCGACCGCTGGAGCGACAGCGACCGCACGGATAGCGAGACACCAGACCTCCGCGTGTGCACCTCGCTCCCACCGCTCTACCTCAAGAACCCCTTCCACCTCTCGTCCTTCGACACGTGTAACGACGATCATGACGACCTGATCGACTCGACCACGTCCTGGCCCGAGGACCCGCGCGCGTGCCTCCGGCTCGTTGAGCAGCAGCTCGACGAAGCGGAGCGCGGGATGCGGCTGCTCGCCGGGGCCCTCGCGCTCGCGGAGGCCGCCGTCGCGGACGCGGACGACATGCAACAGCAGGCGGACGCGCTATTACGTGACGCGGAGCAGCGCGCGCGCGCGGCGCAGGAGTACGCGAGCCGGGAGGCGGCCCGCGCGAAGGATGCCGACAAGCGCGTCGCGGAGGTCGACAAGCGTGTCGCGGAGGCGGACAAGCGCGCGGCGGACGAGCGCGCGCGGGCGGACGTCGCGCAGATGCAGGCCCGGGTCGCGGCGCGGAAGGCGGAGGACGCGGTGCAGCAGATCCGCGAGGCGGAGGCCCGCGCGGGGCAGGCGGAGCGTCGGACGGCGACTGCGGTCGCTGTGGCTCGGGATGCTGTCGGGCGGGCGAGCGCGGCGGCGGCGCAGGTCGACGAGCTCGAGGCGCGGCTGCGGGAGTCCGATGCCCGCGCTGCAGAGTCCGAAGCGAGGGCGCGCAAGTCGGACGCGCGGGCGACGCAGGGCTTCGAGCGCGCGGTAGAGGCCGAGCGCCGCGCGAAGAGCATCGAAGACCGCCTTCAGGGAGCGGAGCAGTCCGTGCAGGAGCTCAGCGAGAAGCTGCGGGAGGTGGAGGAGCGTGCGCAGGCAGCTGAAGCGCGTGCGGCTGAGGCTGAGTCTCGCGTGCGGGACGCTGAGGAGCGGACGCGGGAGGTCGAGGCCCTCGCTGGCGAGCTGGAAGAGCAGGCCTCGCGTCGCGTGCAGAAGGCGGAGGAGAGCGCTGAGGACGCGTCGACCCGCGCCGAGATTGCCGCGCAGTACGCCCGCGAAGCCCTTGAGCGCGCTGAGGCGGCTGATACGCGTGCCGAGGAGGCCGACGCCGCCCGCATCGACGCTGGGGAACGTGCCCAGGAGGCCGCCGCTCGTGCTCAGGACGCCGAATCTCGCGCTCAGGACGCCGAGTCCCGCCTCCACGATGCCGAAGCCCGCGCTCAAGCCGCTGAGTCTCAGTCTCAGGTCTCCAACGACACCCTTCGCCAGCTCGAGGAGCGCGCCTCCACCGCCGAAGCCCGCGCCTCCAAGGCTGAGAAGCGCGCGCTCACCGCCGAGCGCCGCTACGCCGAAGCCGACGAGCGCCTTCAAGCCGCCCAGAAGCGTGCTCAGACCTCCGAGGAGGGCCTCCGCGCTGCCCAGAAGCGCGCGCAGTCCGCCGAGGCGCGCGCCTTCGACGCAGCGACGCG
>JAMQCK010000773.1:0-16034 GCA_024196135.1 Pleurotus ostreatus/Saccharomyces cerevisiae fusant | reverse complement strand
AGACATCGGCCATCGTCTTGATCTTCTCCCACGATGCGACACCGGGCTCGTCCTGGTCGGTCTGTCTACACGATTAACTTCGTCGATGCCGGTGCTGCAGTGGGTGCAACCAGGAGCTTGGCCCGAGAAGCGCTTTGTCCACCCAAGTGGGCCCAAACGCACTGCCGGGTTGCGCTTCCTTGTATCGCTCCTTTTCGGGCGTGCTTGGCTTGGCCCGTTGACTTCTCCTTGTTCTGCCTCAGCGCGGGCTGGGACCAGACCTTGAAGAGGCTTCTGGCTAGGTCATGCTTGCTCGGGCTGGGGGGATGCAGGGAAGCCCGGCTCGCTGGTGCATTTGGGCTCTATTTGGACAGTACACTTCAGATGGGCTTTGCTCCTGTCATCGGCATCGGCGCGTCGTGTGCAGACTTGTTCGTCTTCATTATGGAGACGATATCGCGTTCAAAGAGAGGGACGGCGACTGCTGATGTCTACTTTGCGGCGTATGCAGCTATGTGCTGCGTACTTGTCCGGCCTACAGGCACTGCACGCAGTGTCCAATTTTTGGAAAGCCCTCCGAGACTATCAATGAAGGTGTAGTGCGGCAATGTAGTAGTTTAGTTGAGCTCTGTATATGTATATTCTATACTTCCACGACTTCCGCTCGCAAGTAAAGGGGACGTGGAGGTTCGAAGGACTTTGAGCGTACCTTTGTGGGTCCAGCCAACGTGCAAATCGCGTGGCGACCATGCATCGCCGGTGGCGCCTTACATCATCAAACAACAAGAGCTGTTCCTCGTGGCGCGCTACTTGAATGCTTCGATTGCCAGTTCAACATGAGCCCAAATCTATACACCGCTTTCTTTCGACCACCATCACCAGCTGCCTTCCATGGCGCGTAAAGCCATAGTAGACGAGGTTAGATTCGGCACTCTTTCCTCTTATCATCGATGCCAATCTCAGCGTACTTCCAGGACGAAGAGCCTCCCGAAGCCGGCGCTAAACACGTCGCGCATGATAGCAGCTCCCCACAAAATACCCACAGGCGGATCCTCAAGAAGCATCCTCATGACCATAGCTATGACCATGACCGTACGCGCAGCGAAAGCACCATCAGCTTTCCCCGCCCGCCCTCCGCAGCGAAAGAGCAGCCGCGCGCCTCCTCGAGCAAAGTTCGCAGCCTGATGGACCGCCTCCGCAGCGCGTCGCTGTCCATCACGTGGGCGGAGAACGAACCCAAAGCTGCGCGCCCGAGTGGTCCGAGTGGACTGCAGCAGGCCTTCCGCTCGGCGTGGAAGCGCGCGGTGGCGCTGTCGAGGCGGCATACGCCGAATTCGAATGGAGAAGCGAGAGGTGGACCCACGGTCATTAGGACGCCGATGGAGGCGTTCGCGGACGATGCCTCGCTGGCAGCTACGCTGACGATTCCGCCACCTATGGGGCGCGCACGCTCGCAGTCGGAGAGTGCACCACGGACGACCGTGTTTCCAACGAATGACCAGACTACAGGTCTGCCTCTGATGACTTCGAATGGCCCTACTATCGTTCGAACTGCAGAGGAAGCGTTCTTGCCAGAGAAGAGCGACCCTACTGTCCAGGCGCCTGTGTCGAAGCGACCCGGGGTGCGTTTGAAGCGCTCGCTGACGCTGCCGCCTCTACGCATCACCTCTAGGACTCCAAAGAACGCAGCGCCAGCCGAACCACATACATCTCTTCCGGCTCGGAATGTCGACCGTGCCGTAAGGCAACCGCGTACCGGACCTGCTGCCTCTCGGAAATCCATGGCTCCCGGTCCACCTTCAGGCGAAGCCGCTCCGACGTCGCGTCCTGCTGTGCGAAGGTACAGCACACCTCCGACGGAGAGTGCGACCCGCAAACCCCTGACGGCTGGTCAACCGGCCTCGAGGGGGACTCACCTGCCTTCCGTCTCCGCTCGACAACCCTCTGGCACCGCACCAAGACCACGCCCGACGTCTACCAGCAGACAGCGAACGCCAGAGCCTCGTCCTGGGCGAAGTGCAGAAGCCCAACCGGGCCGAGCTGCAGACATGCGACTTGGTCGAACACCGGAACCGCGTCCAGGTCGAACTGCAGAAGTCAAATCGGCTGGTCTTCGGCCTCGACAAGCGAGCGTTCCTGCAGAGGTACCCGTAGCTCCTCCTGTACCGGTGGCTGCAGCGAGGCGCGCGAGTATAGCGAGACCACGAGAAGCGCCTACGCGCGAGTCAACTATGCCTCTGGCGCAGGCAGCGACGGCTACCGGAATGTGGCTGGGTCCTACCTCGCAACTGAGGCCAGAGGCTACTTCCCATGCGGATGCTCATTCTCAAGCGTATCTGGTTGCTTCCTCCCAGCTGCATGCGGCTGCTCCACCACACTCACGCCCAGTCGCCATTCCTCAACCAACGCGTCGAGAAACGAAGCCGCCTGCAACAGCACACAGTCGAGCGACCGCATACGCGCCACAAACCCCCAAGGTCACCTCCCCACTACGCCGGGCTTCAACAACAGCCCATCCTCCGTCCGGCGCGACAGCATACCCTCACTCAGTTGCAGCCGCGGCCCCGTCCCCGCGGCCCAGGACACGCGTGCCAGAGCCTTCTCTCGTGATGCGCCCTTCTGCCGAGCCCGCGCCGACGCATGCGAGAACTCAGCCTTCGCCGTCGCCAGCGAGGAATCTATCGCCTGCGAGAGCTCGACCGTCGCCCGCGAGAGCTCGACCTCCGCCGACGGTCGCAGGAACCCAGACTGCACCATCACTTCCCAGAACTCAGCCGACGTCGGCGAGAACCCAGCCTGCACCATCGCCCGCGAGAACTCAGGCTGCGCCGTCGGCGACGAGGGTCCCAGGCGCGTATAGCTCGGCTCCGGCGGCTGGTGTGCATGCGCTGAGAGGAAGGCCAGTCGCGGCTAGCCATGATGCGCGAACAGCAGCGGCTGCTGTAGATGCGAGAGGGGGTGTGCATGCCTCAAGGGAATCAGCGACTGTGCACCCTCCCGCTGCGAGAGCAATCGAACAACATCCGCGAGCAGCTGCATATCCTGTGACGAAACCCTCTGCGAACCCTGCACCTGCATCTGCAAAGCCGGCGAGGAAAGCGCGGCACCGATCGACGGGGGAACCGTGAAGGTCTCGCAACCACTCTGTCGACGAAAGTCCCTAAAACCACTGTACCCATGTCATTTATTGTGCATATCTAACGCAACCCTTGCTTTGTACTTCAACACACTATGGTGTATATACCCTCGCCTTGCAAATCGTGCCACATTCGCAACTCGTCACGGTGAGTTCGAGGTATGCGGTGAGTCAGTCTCGCTATGGATGGCGTCAAGCTCGTTCGTTTGTAAACCATCTTCGATGGCGAAGAATGCGTCTCAGAAGATGAATGCACACGATGATCTCCAGACCGGGCATGTGAGCTCAGACAGAAGTGAAAGCACGTTCGCGGTGGCGAGCGCGCGAAGCGTGAGGCGCATGCGCGGAGAGCACTGAGCGGACGGAATGCGCGAAGAGAGATGAAATGCATTGTGCAAGTAACAACAAGAATGAATGCAAGAAACTATAGTACAACGACGAGCGGGCGTCGTTCCAAAGAAGGTATCCTCCGAGGCGCCGACAGTGCGGCGGCTCTGGAACCCAACAAAGTGTGGGTGCATAACGAACGGCGAACGACCTTTACCTCGTCACGGACGAGCTCGCGCCATCCTCTTGTGGCCTGTCGAGCGTCTTCGACCGCGATGCGCTGATGTTGCCGGCGCCGCCGCGTCCTGTGGAGTAGATCTGGGGGATGGAGTCAGCATCGTCTATCCTGTGGGCCTATACCGTCCGCAAGCCGTCACGCAACCCATAGGCCACGGACACGCTATAGCGAGCTGGACACCACGTACGACGGTGCACACCCCAAACTCACTTTATCCTGCCTCCTCCCCCTCGCCTGGTACACCAGCGCGTCCTCCAACTCCTCCGCGGCGCTCGACGGGTTCGCACCGGGCGTCCTGTATATGGGCCGCCCCCTCCCATCGCACAGCGTCGCGTCGTCGTCCTTCGAAGGGTGCACGACCAGGCGCGCGATGTTGCCCGCGCCGCCGCGGCCGGTGGAGTACGCTGTCCGATTTTGTCTGCCCCTCGCGGCCAGTTCCTCTTCCTCCCTCGCCTCCGCTGGCGACAGTGCTGGGCGCGCAGGCCCTATGTTCCCTGCGCCACCTCGCCCCGTAGAGTGCTGTTTGTAAGGTCAGCAGGGATACTTGGCAGGGGGCGTAGGGATCGGTAGGGAACAGTGATCGGCGGGCCAATATGCATTGACAAGGGAGTGTGAGGTGTATGGTGGCAAATGGGACAAAAAACCCACCACTGCATTCGTCTGCAACGACGAGCCCTCAGGCGTCCCCTCAAGCTCTGGACCCGATGGGCGACCGGTGAAGGCGCGGCGGATCTTCTCGGCGAGGGACTGCGAGCGCGAACGCTGTGGACCGTTTATGGAGTCGGTGGACTGCGAGGGGCTGCCACCGGACGTTTTGGACGTTGTGGACGGGGTGTAGCGGGGCATAGTGAGAGTGCTGGGGTATGCTGATGCTGGAATGGAAGTCGCGCAAAGGGTATTTGAGGCTCCCGAGTATGAATGACGTGCGGGGAATACGGGATGGCGCGTAGAAGTCCCGGTGCGGTTCCCCTGTGTAAGTTCCAAGTGTTGTCCGGCAGACAAACGCGTCGATGAAGAGAGCGACGCGCCAAGCTCTAGCCGCGCCTTTATATGAGGAGGCCCCGCCTGGTCACGCACCCCATACACGTACAGCGAGGCGTCGCCGCGGCGGCGCGCGCGTCATGTCGAGAGCTCACGAGCACGCGCGCTCGCGTGCTCCCGCACAACATTACACCTGCGACGCGCCGTGCTGGTCGCCTGACTATATGCAGGGTCGCGGCGAAGGGGTCATTCTGTGGTGGCAGGAACAAGCTGCAGTATGTGGCGGGGGAAGGCAAGCCGGCGAACGACCTGATCGGGCTGCCTGACGCGCTCCCGCTCAATGCAGTTATGGCCATGGCCAACTGGTGCGGTCGGATGGAAGCTTGCGCGTTGGTCCTCCCGACGCGCGTGATGCATAGTCCGGGGAGACCTGCGAGGCTGCGGGGAAGCTTTTGAGGTTTTTCTGGGGTAGCGCACGTTTCTCAATTTCGCAGGGAGGCCAAGTGAAAATTGGAGGGCCGGAAAGAAAGAACAAGACTGCGACGGTGTACACATATACGACTTGTCTGACGAACAACAGCCAAGCGCCTTGCGACATGAGACTCAGCGGGTGGACAAGATGCTTCACCGATGGCGACACACCCGTACTAGGTTTAGGACCATGCCACAGTTCCGTCAAGCTGTACGCCAACTCAACCACGATGCACTGCACACACCTGCCTACCCGCCGACTATCCGCGCTCACTTGCGTCCGAGCCTCGGACTAGCTACGAGTATAGCAAGAAGGACGGCATCATGAAGTTCATCTGTCGAGGATCCTCCGCTACGCGCCCTAATTATGGGCTTTTGAGGCCAAATATGCATTGTGAAGCGGCCTTCTGCGCATTGTGGAACGTCCTTCTGCACATCATGAAGGTCGCCTTGCTGTACGCTGGACGGCATGGGTGTCAAACACAGTGCAGAGAAGGTCCTAGCAGATGTGGGGGAGAAGGACCTAGCAATTGTGGGGGAGAAGGACCTGGTAGAAACCGGGGAGAATGTCCTGGTAGAAACTGGGGAGAAGCTCGGGTTTGCAAGGAAGCGAAGACGACGTGCCCGACGGCGAGAGGAAGTGAGACGACTAGACTGTGTATGATGGCGTACAGTTGCACGATCACGAGAGGAACAGCAGGTCAGTGCGGAAACACGGTCACGGTTGTAGCTCGTGCTCCCACACCACAAAGCTGATCGTTTAGTCCCTTCACAACATAGAACTGAGCAGGATGACTGAGCAGTAAGCCATAGCTATACAGGGAGAGACAGCGAAAGTCGTACTCACCCTTCAGTGCCAAATCCATCCTGTAACTTGCCAGGTCCGAAGAAGGTTCAGCAAGGGTAGAAGAGGCCGGTCAACCAGGGTATTCTTGAAGTTCAGCGAAAGCTGAGCGAAGGGGTGTGAGGGGGGAAAGTGCAGGACGAAGCCATGTATGTCATCAAAGACCTACGCCGCGGACGCGAGGATAACATTCGGGGGGAACAAATAATTATGAGCGCTTCCTCTGTAAAGAGGACACTGAAAATGGTGAAGCAATGCTCATTAGACCGATCATTAGCGCGCGACTGGTTCACGAAGCAGCACTCATGTTTGGACTCAGGAAACTGCGTGATGCGTCAGACTTTGGGCGAGCACCAGGCGAAGAGAGAGACGCACACAGAAAGCCTCGACAACATTGACTCCAGCACAAAACTTACAGTATGGCGAGGCGTTATTTGGAGGAGTTCCAGCTTGCAGCGGTGAGAAGTCGCAACGAATGGAAGGCACACAACAAATAAGAGGACCCGCAGCGAATAGATGGTGTCAATGATCATTCTGCTCTATTTGCAATCCTCTGACGCGTCTGGGGATATCAAGCCTGCGCTAGAGCTCTTCGAGTGCGCCTTGAGCGCGTCGGCGGCCTCTGCCTTGGCGTTGATGACCATCTGGTTGCGGACGGTTTCCTGGCGGGCGATCTGGGGGGGTAAGACGTGGTCAGCTTTTGCCCAGTCGTAGAAGAATGAAGGTGCAATCGGAGAGGCGAGGGATGAAAGGGAGGGGGCGTTCGCACCTCCTTCGTGCGGTGCAAGCACTCAAAGTAATCATCGGAGGCAGGTCTGCACTTCGTCGGGAGGTCTGTCCGGGTGTAGCACTGCAGTCATGGGTCAGCTAGAGAAGGTGGAAGAGGGCGCACGACGCACCTTGAGGAATTCCTGCCAGTACGGGTAGCACCGGCCCCGGCCTGCACATTCCAGTCAGTCCCGACGCCTTCTTCCAGTTCGTCCAACCGCACCTCCGCCTTCAGCCGCGTAACCAGACTGTAACCCTCGTCAGCATCCATGCAACCCTTTCTCAACGCCCTCGCTCACCGCCATAGTTCTCGGTGATAGTCTCGGGTTGGAAGACAGAAAACGACGAGCACGCCGGTCACGCGCGCCGGCATCACGCCGTCACCCCGGTCACGCCTCCGCCCAATAGTGACGCGCGCCATTGTTCTCGGGCGCAGGTCGTGTCCTCCTCATTGTCGCTTTCCACGACCACGAAACTCATCTGCTTACCATGGCGGACGCGGAACGCGCATTCCTGACGAATATGCTTACGACGATTGGCGCGCAGCCGGTCAACTACCCGGACGACTATCGCCAGCCGCCAGAAAACACGCTGCGCAAGGTCCCTGTGCTCCCGCTCCCTGTACCGCCCCCGCCCGCGCACGCCGCCGCGTCGTCGTCCGTGGCAGGCAATGTGACCTTGACGTTCAAGAGCCTCAAGCCCGCTGCGACGTTCTCCCTGACCGTCTCGCCCGCCGACGCGATCGCGGACGTGAAGAGCGCATTGGCGAAGCTACCCGGCGCACCGCCCGCAGACGCCCAACGCCTCCTGCTACGCGGCAAAGCACTCGCGGACGCGAAGCTCCTCAAGGAGTACGACGTCAAGGACGGCGACACCCTCACGCTCGCCGTGCGCCCGGGCGTGCAGTGGGATCCCAACGCGCCGGCGTCCTCCTCGGCGCCAAGCGACGAGATCCCGAAGGTCACCGTGCAGCAGCCGAAGCCCGTGAAGCCCGCGACGGACACACTGGCCTTGGGTCCGGGCGATACGAAGCGCAAAGGTCATGGAAGGACGCCGAGTATTGTGTTGTCACCCTCGCCGACGAACGAGGATGCGGCGCCGCAGGAGATCGAGCTGGACCTCGCGCTGGACACGTCGGAGAACACGTTTAAGGAGCCGCCGTCGGCGTTCCAGACGACGCTGTCGCAGCCTGAGTTCTGGGATAGGTTATACTCGTTCCTTCGGTGAGTGCATCCTGCATGTTTTCGTGGTGGTCGGGCCCTTCGCCATGACCCTGCTTCTTACTCTTTTCCTTTCACTCCGAATGCGTCTTGTGTCTTCGCATTGATAGGCATCTGCCCAACCTGTTCACCTCCCGCGCCACAAACTCCTCCCCATCACTACCCTTGCACTTTCTCCTCATCCTCTACCACACTCTTCCCCCTTCGTCCGACCGCACTCTTCCCCCTTCCTTTGACCACAACTGACCTATCCCCCAGAACCGAATTCACCGCCGACGCGGACTCGCTGCGCGCCTTCGAGGACTTCCTGACCGCCTCCAAGGCGCATCTCTCAGCGAGCGAGATCGCACGCATCCGCGATCACGTCGGTGTCGTCGGGATGGCGGGGACGTAGGGCACGAGCAGGCTACCTCGTGATGGGTCGGAAGCAAACATGTTGGGGATGGCAGGGGAGAGTGTGGGCGAGGAGGAGGATGTTGGGGGTTGAAGGCCAGGAGGGGGAATGCGCGTGTCTCGCGGCGGGTCTTTTGGAAGGGCCGCCAGAGGGTTTGGAGTGGAAGAAGGCGCACCTTAATGGTCGGTAAGCCCGACATGGACTATAGTCGTTTGGCGACGAGATAACGAGGAAATTCAAGCAGAGATATCTGTATGTACACATCGCAATTGGGATCTTTCATGGCTGGTTTTGTGCCACTTTCACTTGTTGCTGGATCCTTAGTCCCCAACGTGTGCCAGTGAAGGCAGAGCTTCATTGATTCTGCGTCTCGGTGTATAAAGGCGAAGGGTTGATATGAAGGCGCGTGTCTGTTTTCCTCTCCTCAGTCCCTTCATCGCTGCGCATCCTTTCCGTCGACGATACCCCGTTCCTCCCGGAAGTCAACCGTCTTGTAAGTTTCCCTGACAGACTGATCTCAGCTCTCCCCCGAGTCGGCGTCAGCGACGAGTAAATGTATTATTCGGAAAGGCGCTCGCTGCTATTGATTGGTGACTTAATTGATTGATGAGCGGCTTACTCAGCTTGCCTCGAACCTCCTTGACTTTACCAAGCACGGCGGCATATATACGGGCTCGATGGATGGCATGTACCTTGAATCAAGTTGTGCTCTGAGTAGCATTCTGCTAGGACGTGCAGATCCTGCAAGGCACCGTCTCATATCCAGCATTACGAGCTCGAAGTAGACCCCTAACCGAGTCTCTGTCTGCCCCTAGCCATGCCTTACGATATCCTCGTCTTGGGCGCGACCGGTAAGCCCTCATCTCATGAGCTAGTCGCCGCATACAACTCACGAGTCCCCTCAGGTTACACTGGTCGCTTGATCGTTCGCTACCTCTACGCGCATCAGCAGTACCGCACTAGCTTCACTCTCGCGATCGCGGGCCGCTCCCAGGCCAAGCTCGATGCCCTCATCAAGGAAGAGAAACTCGACGACTCGGTGCAGGTCCTGACAGTGGACGTTTTGAAGCCGGACGAGATTGATCGCGCGGTGAAGGACGCGAAGGTGGTCATTAACACGGTCGGCCCGTTCGCGAAGTGGGGGACGCCGGTCGTGAGGTGCGTCGTGCTTTGCATTCCTTGCGTTCAGTTGCTGACGGGGTCCTCGATCGAACAGAGCCTGCATCGAGAACAACGTTCACTATGTCGATATCAGTGGTGAGGGGTTCTGGATCTTGGACATCATCAACGAGTGCGTCCACCCTACCCCATACCCCGCATCCCCGCGCTAATCAGCCTCCTCTTTCCCTCCTCCAGGTTCCACGACCGCGCCCGCCAGCAGGGCACCATCCTCGTCCCCGCCTCGGGCTTCGACTGCGTGCCCTCCGACTACAACGCGTACCTCGCGCACAGGGCGCTCAAGTCCTTCGCGCCCGACGCGTCGCTCGCGGAGACGATCAGCGCGTTCGTCTTCAAGAGCGGCTTTTCCGGCGGCTCGCTCGCGACGTCGTTCAACATGCTCGAGCTCCCGAAGGAGAAGCTTGAAGTGAGCCAGGCGGATTGGGCGCTTAGTCCTGGTACGTACCCGAACACCCCCTCCTCCGACTCCCCGTACTCTGATCACCTTTACTCTACCCACCCTCGCCTCACCCTCCGATACCCTATATATATTGACCAATTGTACAGTCAAAGGCCGCCCCGCCCCCCACTTCCAGCTCTCCTACCGCCTTCCGCACGTCTCGCCCCCCGTCTACGGCGGCCAGTTCATGATGTCCATGGTCAACCGCCCCATCGTCCAGCGCACCTGGGGCCTGCTGCAAGAGGGCGACCCCGCCGCGGCCTACGGCCCGAACTTCAAGTACATCGAGTTCGCGCGCACGGACAGTTGGCTCGGCGGCGTGATGCTGAGTCTGCAGCTTGCGATTGTCGGGTTCTTGCTGTCTTTGAGGCCGGTGAGTTGGGTTTTAGAGTTGTTGAGCGGAAGACGCATCTGGCAGCAGCTGCGTGGGAAGGAGTAAAGGCTTCTTGCTAATTGAGAACGCAGATCCGCGCGCTTGCGAAGAGATTCCTGCCCGCCCCTGGAGAAGGGCCGTCGAAAGAGTGAGTCTGACGCGTGCTTGTGACTTACATTTATGTTGACATCCGTGTAGCGACATTGAAGGAGGGTACTTCAACATCACCACTGTCGCCACGTCGGACCCGCTTCCCAATGGCAAGCCACCCGTGCGTGTCAAGTCGTACTTCGCGGGCAAGGGTAATGGGTATCAGGTCACTGCAGGTACGTACTGTATACATACTTCGCCTGTCTTTATAGTTTACTCATGTCTACCCAATCCACTCCCCTCACCACTCTTCCCCTTTTATGATATCTCACCACCATCTTTTACAGTGACTACTTCCGAGGCTGCCCTTGCAATCCTGCTCGACCACGACAAGCTACCTGCACTCGGCAAGAAGGGCGGCATTCTGACGCCCGTAGCGGCGTTTGGCGATGTCCTGCTCGATCGCTTACGGCCGACTGGGAGCTTTGAGGAGAAGGTTGAGCTTCTTGAGGATAGGAAGGCTGTTTAAGGACTGGAGGGCGTATTATAGTAAGTAATTCAAGTTGTCTATAGGGACTCCTCTTGTGCACACTTATTTGCTGTTCAGTGGTCCAGGATGGGTTGTACGTTGCATTACTCTGTTTGAACCATAGGTTTACCAATAACTTATTGTGTTTATCCCCTGCAATGTGCCCTAGCCTTCGCTTTGCCCATTTCCCTTCCTTGCAACGTTCACGATGCAAAACCCTCGACAGCAGCGACATCATTAGCAGAAGTCGCTGCGCTCGTTCTGTGGCAGCTCGATCGTCTTGCCGTCCACCTCGGCGAGGATGCCCCAGCCGAAGGTCGGCATGGCGTCGAGCTCGACGGTGTATATGGTGTAGCCGTTCGCGTCGGCGTCGCCCGCGGCCTTCATGTCATACTCTTTTGCGGGTGCTTGCGCTTGATTGTCGCTCGTGAACGCGTCGCCCGCGATGTACACGCGGCTAGGCTTGACGCTCTCGTGGACCTGTAAGTGCAGACACTCGTCAGCTGTCCCCCTCCTTACACCAACTCTGCCTCCACTCACCGCAACATTGATCGTCTTCTCGCACGTCCCCTCCGCGAGCATGATCTTGTCCGTCGGCAGCGCAAAGCCCGCGCCGTCCTGGTCCTTCTTCACCGCGTTGCCATCGCCCTCGTCCACCTCGAACCAGAATCCGCCGAAGCCCTTCGCGGGGTCGATGTCGGCGAGCCCCGCGGTGTTCCCGTACCACAGCGTGGTGTAGCGCTTGGCCTGCGCGGAGCCGGTCATGTTCGCGGTGTGCGCCATCTTGACGCGGTGCACCTCGCAATCGGCGCCGGTGCAGGAGGAGTCGGTCCAGGCGAGTTGGACGACACGTGCGTCGTTCTCGGAGACGTCGAAGAGCTGGGGAAGGGAGAGTGAGTTGGGGGGACGATGCGGTAAGGGGATGAGGGAGCAGACTTACCCTGACTTCACCGGAGAGGGTGATGTTGCCGCTCTTGGAGTAGGTGAGCTTGACCTGGGAGGGCTTGACCGGCAGGGGCTTGATGACTTCGGTGAGCTCGACGCCCTTGGGGACGGTGTCGATCATGCGAGCGAGCAGCGAGGCGCAGGTTGACGCGAAGTGGTCGGCGTCTTTCGCGAAGCTGATATGCCATGTCAGCGCCACTGCTTACAGTGCAGAGAAGTCTATAGGAGGTACTCACGCAGACATCGTCTGGTTCCCGTCAAGGCTGAATATCCTCGCATCCGAGTTCTTCGTCTCGTTGAGACCGACAACAAGGGGGTTCTGAGTCGTGCCCTCAATATACTCCGTGGCGCTGCGAGAAATCATCAGCCCAACCCCCATTTACGAAGACAGTCGCCACCCACATCGTGTTGTCGAAATTGACGAGCGAGCCATCGAAAGAAACACCCGAGATGTAATCCGTCCCATTAGGCGACTCCGGCACCTGGTCGGGGAAGTCGGCGTGCTGCACGCTCCCAATCGAGTGCCCGCACGCGACGAGACCAATCATCTCCTCAGGTGTAAAGCCCTGACGGGCGAAGGCCGCTTCGTGGCTGTCGAGGTCCTGGTCGGGCTCCGGGACGCCCGCGTTGTTGGGCTCGGTGGCGTCGATGCGGCCACCGCGGTAATCGATCTCGGGTCCGCCGCTGGAACGCGCGTCAGAAGATGCATACGGATCGTCAGTGATGCGAAACGCACCAGTTCTCGACGGCCATCACGAGTAGGAGAGCCAGGCCATCCGCCACTGTGCTGCTCGTCAGATGGGGTCGGGTGGGATTGCATGGAACATACAGGAGAAGTGGCGGTCGACGGCACCAGCGACGAATACGACGCTGTTGTTGAAGTGCGTGCCAGGATTCTGACGCAGACGCTCAGCCTATGCTACGTGTCGTTACTTGCGATGGCTCACCTCCGCGCGAGCTTGCTCTTCCCAGAGACGGATGGAGGCATCCATACCACCCGTGCCATCGTCCTTGTTATGCGTGGCCATGTCATGGTAGGCCTGTATCATAGGGTCAGTGGGAAGTATCAGAGATCTAGCGCCGCACGTACCGTACGTATCCAGTCTCCGGCATTCGAGCGCACGCCCTCGTACCCCTTCTCCGTCGGGTGGATGTACCGATCGCAAGGTGTCACGAACAGCGCCGGCTCAAACGAGTTATACCCAAGCTGGTCCCATCGCATAGCCTCCAATCTGTCAAGCTTCGGCGAAGGCCAAGTGTAAGCAAGAGCGCCGCGCGCAATGGCGAGCGAGATAAATAAGCGCGAAATCATGTCCAATAACGAGCGGAAGGTGAAGAGGAAATGCACCTCGATGACGGTGCAGGCGTATTATATGTACCCAAAGCCGTCGCATGTTCCTCATACGTTTTGCCTACCTTCGCGTCGAGGACCGCGGCCGCGCAGACGGCCGTCCGTGCCTTGTGCGCTCGACAAGGCCCAGCCGGCGCAGATCCTGCTCAGTCCGAGGGACAGAGTAACACAATCAGATTGACGAGGGAGATCAGAAATGGGTGCCTGTAGGACGCGAATGCAAGGCATGGCATTGGTTGTGGGCGTCCGGGACAAGGCACGTTCTACGTGCGGCCATTGCCGAGATTCGGATATCGCGGTCCCTGCGGGCCGCGGCTGCATACGGACCCACAACGACAGGACGCGGAATATACTGTATACGATCGTCATGAATCGCAGCGTGGAGAAGACAGAGAAAAGACTTACCTGCCCTATTGGCGTCATGCCCGTGCGGGCTTCTTGAGATAGCTTGCAATGCGCGCAGTGTCATGATCAGCGCCGACCGCGCGGTACACCATCGTGCCCGAAGTTGGGTCAAAGCACTGGTCCGTCGAATCGATTAGGACGCCGTGAAGAAGACCAGCGATTCGGCAGGCACGCTCTGGGCCAGACGTCTCATCGGTTGGTTCCCGACTTGGTGCGAATGCAGCGACGACCGAGTATGGCCGTTGATGCGAGAAGGATGCGAAGATAGTGGCGAGGAAATCGCCGAATTGTGTTCCTCGCGGAAGCGGTAGATAGTTGGCACCCGTCGGGAGAGTCAGAGGGGTTTTCACAGGTTCAGCGGAGCGCATGAAGGTCAAAAGATCCCTCCTGTTCGGCGACTGCAACGAGTGGAAGGAATGTTCGGGTGTGTCGAATTGTGGCACCTGGTAGGTGATGAACCCGAAGTAGTTGGGGTCCATCAGCGACCGTGGCATAGATCTTGACACGACAGGTTCCGTAACACGGATAGGAGCCTGCAGATCCGGAACTTCATGGACGTCGATACTCTCATGGTTGATGCAGATGAGGGTAGACGCAGATCCCGCGGGATATATCATCTGACTCCCTGAGATTAGGACGGGCTTCGAAAGTCAAGAACTTATAGTACCTTTTCAGTCTCCCAATCACCATCTCTCATAGAGACACCGTGCCCTGTCATGTAGTCCCAAAGTCCGATGAGCCCTTCGTCCGCCAGGGAAAATGCGAGGCGGGAACGGTGCCGAGCGTGGTACGAGGCAAGGCTTCCTCCCGGACAAGACAAATCGTTGACCTTGCGGAAGGTTGGCATGGGTATTGACACGTCAACTGCATACACGGCAAGTCTGTCCGGCTTTCCGTCCCTGCAAGAATATGAACAGTGAGCATGATACTTAGCCGGATGCGCGCACCAAGAACTCAACACTATACTCACGTCGCATACACAGCCACGGCAGCGAAAATATGATTCTCGTCGAACCAATAGTCCTCCAGAGAGATATAATCGACGTGTTTCAGACGCACGGCCTCGCGCGCAATAGGATTCGTGACTCTAGTGGCCTTCCATAGATCCCAGAGATTGAGCCGGCCCTTCGTCGTTGTGAGTAGAAATCGCCCGCCGCGTACAAGCATCGCGCTCCGAACGCTGATGTATGTCTGGACTGAGCTCAGGAAGCGAGTCTCCTCGTATATCTTCAGATACTGCGGTTCCAGCCATTCCCCGTCGCGCGATGTGGAGGGGGTTGGTATGCACTTCAAGAAACGTGCAGGCGACGTGGCGGCGTGTTCGAGCGTGGACAGAGGACTATCCTGGAAGTTCCCCAGGAACATCATATTCTCGGTGCAAACACGCTTCAGGAGGCCTTTCCACAGAGACCTGATCTGCGAAGCGTCACGCAGGGAACGACATGTCTACGATGGGTCAAGATCGTATTTCATCGCGAATACGATGTGCATGTACCTTGCGCGCAGACAGGACATCTAGCGGTTCAGCAAAGGATAGTATAAGCAGCGTAATGTCGAACGGTAGGATTTGCAGCATGGTGGTAGCACTTGAAAGAGCAGACGTGACAGGGTCACGCAGATCACATTAACTGGACCCATGTCACCCATCACGCCAAACACGAGTACATACAGTAGATCAATGAGTGCTTGATGAAATGCCATGATTCGAAGATTGTCCCTTCGTCTGACCCTTTCGCAAGATCGGTATTCTCTTCATTTTCCCTTTCATACGTCGTCACACCTCTGCGAAGTAGTGATGGGTTCGTACACTCTCCGAAGAACTGTGCTGCTAGCAGGCTAGCTGAACCACACCACCCACAACACAACCACACAATATACAACCGACAGCGTTTCCGGAGAGTGACTGAGTTCGATGTATTTTTATTGCTTGGGGATAGTGCTACGACTTCGAACATTGCTGTTGGGCTTGTTCGCTGTCCACGGCGAGCCTCAGACGAGCTAGATCGACGCGAGAAGATGCAGACGAGCAGGTGACGCTCGGAACTCCACAAGTATTCTCAGGTTTTTATCCAAAGCGTCAAGGGCTTCTTAGGGCACTTCAAGAGCATGGATATGTATGTAGATCTTCTACTGCTCCCTAGCAGCGTCTCAAAGATCCAGGTTCCATGACAATTAACGCGCTACAAGCGCGAAGCATGTCATTGATGTGTGGTATGGTAGGTGGTATGGTTGGATCTCCTGCCTGGGGGCATGGGGGCAGCCAGGGCGAGTCCCTGAATCGTATGTACAGCTCGGTATATGAGGCGGCGAGATCGTCTCGGCAATCCAGACCGATCGGCATGACACAAACCCTATCTATGAGTCA
>JAMQCK010000772.1:0-16054 GCA_024196135.1 Pleurotus ostreatus/Saccharomyces cerevisiae fusant | reverse complement strand
GTAGGCAGCGGACCGGCGTCCATTGTCCTGCATTTGTCCTGTATTTGGGGCGTAACGCAAGTTGAACCGTCAGTCACGTGCGTCCGCGCCTGGGCCGGTCCCGAGGGCCGGGTCTTCCGCGCTCGACCACGAGCTCATCTTGTCGGCTCACTCCAGATCTGCTCCATGTCATCTCTGTACCCGCAGCCATGAGGTCCGCGCTGGGCAGGTCCTCAGCCCGTTGGTCAGGCCCTCCAACCGGTGGGTCAGGCCCTCAGGCCCTCGGGGCCTTCGCGCGACGAATCAGCTTCTGGCCTCCGACCCCGCGTCGCGTGCCTTCGCTTGCTTAGCGTCCGGTGGGGGTCGTGGGGGCTCGCCGTTTTCGCCCACCCGCTACATCTTCGGGCGAACGTGCGACGGTACCTGCCCCGTTCCCGTTTTTGCCCTTGTTCTGGTTTAGCACCTGCTCTCGGTTTAGCACCCGCCCCCCGCTGTAGTTAACCGCGGCGAGCTGACTGACCGCTCGCAGCATTCGGCTCCAGTCTCGACCAGCGCACTGGGCATTGCTATTGCACCACCCCGGTATGCGTATAAAAACGCATTTGGCGTCGACCGTGCGCCCACCTGTCATGATGCGACTCTACATGACCCGGCGTTCGTCGCTGCACACCGTCTACTCCGACCCCGAGGGGCATACGCTCTACAAAGTGCGTACGCCCTTCACGCTTGCGAAGGGGCGGCGGTGGGATATCAGCCGTGCGAAAGAGCACCCCTCGCCGTACCCCGCACAGCGTGAATACGATGCATTGGCGCAAATCCATTGGCGGCGGGATCTTACAACACTATCAATTGGAGAGCAATCTATAAACGCCGCCAATTTCTTCCGCAGAACAGGGCTGTATGGGAGGTACGCATCGCCCCCACTTTGAATTCGTTGTCGCCCATTAATGAGTGACGTATCTTCATAGAAGCCTTTCATTTACTGGCCCCGATGGCTATGAGTACAAATGGGTTCTCGGCACATTACATCCTCAGGCAAGTCCATTAGACGTTGATTTAAGCTCCCTCTAACAAGCCCGTAGCTCGTGCGCGTCGACGAGAAGCAGACGATCATAGCAAAATACTACAAGGAGCGTCACAAGGTTCCTTTCATCAAGCACAGGCCAGCATACCTCGACATATTTCCGCCCGGCGAAGGCATGGCGGACATTATCTTCATCACCTTCCTGTACATCCACAAGGTTCGACACGACCGACTGAACGTCCTTCGGAGCCTGCAGGATGATGGGTTAGAATAGCCTGACCTGCCGACGAGTCCTCTACGCCCCTTCACGAAAATGCATATCCATCCTCACTGTATTTGTAGCGCATTCTTCATATCTAGCATAGTCATATCAATCAACATCGCTCTTTGTAGCCCTTCCAAAAAGCAAAGACCATCTGGTAGATCGCCTCCTGGAATAGGAGGGACGGTCAAGACTCGTCTAGATCCGAACCGTGACTCAAACTTCAACCAGTCACGCCGTCACAGTGACGCCGGGCTACAACTTGCTTCCCGCTACCATACCGAACATGGCCTCGCACCCAGGAGTACTCACTATAGCCGGTTCTGACTCTGGAGGTGGTGCTGGCATACAGGTAAGCTTCTTCCTTTCAAAACTCGAGTCATCTTACCTATCCACTTTTAGGCCGATTTGAAAACAATTGCAGCGCTGGGGTGCTATGGGACCTCTGCGATTACAGCACTCACTGCTCAGAATACCAAGGGCGTGAACGGTGTCCATGCCGTCCCCACTGACTTTGTCGAGAGCCAGGTCAGCATGGTAGGCTCATACACAACCTAACGCTAACGCCTCTTGCATCATCGCCAGATCAGCACCGTCCTCGCCGATATAGACGTCAAAGCCATCAAGACCGGGATGCTCTGCGATGCGCAGATAGCGCGCGCGGTCGTGCATGCGCTGAAGGCGCATTATAAGGATGTGCCGCTGCCGGCCCTGGTTTGCGATCCCGTCTGCGTGTCTACTTCTGGACACACGCTCCTGCAGGAAGACGCTGTTGACACGATTGTCGACGAGCTCTTCCCGCTGGCGACCTTGATTACGCCGAACAAGCAAGAAACAGAACTCCTACTCTCCCGCCGCGGCTATCCGCCGATAATCACTGGTCTCGACGACATGTTGTCCTCAGCCAAGGCCCTAATACAGCTCGGCTCGAAAGCCGTGCTCCTGAAGGGCGGTCATATCACTGCGACGCTCGACGACATTGCGAAATTCTCTGCCACGCATCCTGAGGTCAAGCGCGTGCCGCAGGGCGTCTTCGGCGAGAATATGGAGATTCTGCAGCTCGCGGGCGACAAGCCGCAGGTCACGGAGCTGGTCGTGGACATTTTGTACCAGAAGGCGGGCGCGACCGTTTTCTATCGCTCGAGGATTGACTCGCAGAGCACGCATGGGACGGGCTGCACGCTTAGCTCTGCGCTGGCGTCGTTCATCGCACAGGGACACGACCGTAAGCTACTTTCTTTCTCATTCTTATGAGGATATCTAGTCATGGTATCAGTCGTGGAAGCGACTCGCCTGGCCACGGAGTACACGCACTACGGCATACAGGCAGCGTATCCGGTCGGCGGTGGTCACGGCCCCCTCAATCACCTCCACGGCCTGCGTCCAGCATGCATCCCAGGGCGAGTAGTCTCAAATAGATCTCTCGTCAAATGCTGACAAGACCATCCAGACGCACCCCCTCGAACCAGCATCCGTTCACCCGTTTGCTAATCCAGCAGAGCTCGTCGACATGGAAGGCCTATGTAGAGCACCCCTTCGTTGTCGAGCTCGGCAAGGGTACTCTAGCGAAGGAGAAATTCGTGCACTTCATCAAGTACTATGCGACTTTTTCTTTTTCATTGTAGTCTCCGCCATCTGACGTCTCCCACCCAGACAAGACTACCACTACCTCAAATACTACGCCCGCGCATACGCGTACGTCCTACCCTCCCTCTCGCGCCTGCCCCTTTCCTATATCTCACCTCAAACCATAACACCTAACCCTCCCGCCAGCCTCCTCGCCGCCAAAGCCACCACCTTCTCCGACGTCGACCGCGCCGTCCAGACCATCCTTAACGTCCTCCGCGAGATCAACACGCACAAGACATTCTGTGCCAAATTCGGCGTCACGGAGGAAGATCTGGAGAGTACGCCCGAGGCGTCCGCGACGACGGCGTATGGGTGTTATTTGATTGAGACGGGGTTGCAAGGTGGGTGGTGTGTTTTCCGTTGTGCGCTTTATGATATCTTCACTCGTACCACCGTTTGCGCACCTTTCGTCGCCGTCACCGTCGTTGTCATTTGTCGCTCAATCACTCATCAACCACCCCAGGCGACAGCATGAAGCTCACGATGGCCCTTCTCGCCTGCCTCCTCGGGTATGGCGAGGTCGGTCTCTGGCTGAAGCGCCACTCGTCCACGACCGATGCATGGGTCGTGCTTGAGGGCAACCCGTACCTGCAGTGGATCGAGGACTACTCCGGCGAGAACTACCAAGGGGCGGTGATGACTGGGTTAGGTAGGCACTTTACTCCCTGAGAGGCTTCACCACTTCCTGACCGTGCTCGCGTTTGCAGACGTTATCGAGACCCTCGCAGCCCAAGACCCGCCCTCACCCGCGCGCTTCGACGAATGGCTGGGCGTATGGAGGAAATGCACGCAGTTGGAGAAGGGCTTCTGGGATATGGCAGTGAACATAGCGTTCTGAGGGAAGATGGGGAGCGAGTATATTATGCAGTAAGTATACATATCTAGTTCCAAGAAGATAAGTACCGTCATATACAGACCAAAGCAGCAGAACAAGAGTAACGATAGATGTAGTATAAGCGCGGATGTAAAGTAGTGGTGGCGTGCTTGTAGGATAGCAGTGCCAGTGTCGAGTAGCGGAGTGGAAATGTAGCCTAGAGCAACGACTTGTCGACATCGGGGTCCAGCTCGATCTCTACCTTGCTCGCGCCATAACCCCCAAGCACGCGCTTGGCGGCGGGCTTCCGCTTCGTGGGGCTGACGTTCTGTTGCGCGCTTGGGCAGAGGCCCTTGTCGCGCAAGGTGCATTGGTCACAGCGCGGGTTTACGGGGTAGCAGATTTCCTGCGCGAGAGATGAGGCGGGACGGTTGACAGTGGAGGAGTAGAGTGCTTACTTGACCAAAGCCGACGAGCATGTGGTTGATGTCGCCCCAAAGCTCCTTTGGGAGCCACGATTCGAGGTTGGCCCTGCGGATACGATGAGCAAATATACGCACGGCATCGGTGAAAGGTTGTTCGTTACCTAGTCGCCTCTGGCGTGTTGGTGGGCGGGTTATGCCACTTCAAGCGGTTTGTTATTCGATGAACGTGGACGTCGACGCCAATTCCGTCATTTCTACAGGGTGTCAAGGACAAATAGGGACGAAAGGGTTGAGGACGTACATTCCCCAGGCCGCTTGAAGGCACAAGTACGCCATCTTCGGGCCGACGCCCTTCAAGGACTGAAGCTCCTTCGCGGTCTTCGGCACGTCCCCGTCGAAGTCGTCTCTCAAGCTCTTCGCCGCCTCCATGATATACCTGTAGGCCGAGTGTGAGTGCGTGAACGGCTGACAAAATGCGTACGACGAACCCTGTCTTCTTCGGCCAGAACCCCACCTTGTTTATCGCTCCCTCGATAGTCTCCTTGTCCGCCTTCAGCAACCTCTCCAGCGTGATACTCCCCCCAAGCGCCGCGCGCAACTTCTTGATCGCCGCGTCCGTCACCTCGTCCTTTGTCTGAGAAGACAACATCAAGGAGACAAGGGTCACCAGCCGCCTCGCGCGCGGGTCCGTCTCCCCTTGCTGTGCCATATGACACCCCATGGTGTCCACCACGGCCACTATGCCGTCGCGCATCTCCTTAATCGCGTCGTAGGTCTCCTTCCACCGTGGTGGGGGAGGATGCGGTTCGCCTGAGGGCTTCGTCCGGGGTTGCTTCGGCTTGGCTGGGGTCTTCTTCTTCGAAGGGGGCTTGGATTTGGAGGAGGAGGCCTTGCTACGCGCAGCCGGCCGTACCGTCACCTGCGGTACTGCGTCCTCGATGTCCTCCTCGTCGGAGTCGACATAGCGTGTTGGGGGTTTGTCATCCGTCTTGAGGCGTTTCGAGCGTCGTGGGGAGGCTATCTCGTATAATGTGACTGCGGCGTTCGACGCGCTCGGTCGAGAGGTGAGTTCTGGTAGAGGGGACGCGGAGCGCTTGAGGGCCGCCATGATGGTAAGAGCCAAACGGGAAACGCTCATTTCGCGCTCGATCACGTCAGCTGACCGCGTTCACGGCTTGTCCCCTACTTCCATCTTCGCTGAACGGTGCACAGTGGACACCGTGCTAGAAATCACTTCAAACATGCAGAGCTTGCATATTTAAAGACCTTCTCCTCGCATTTGACTCTCCGTATCCCCTGCGCCCTCGGAGGGAATAACGATTCCCAGACTACTTGAAAGCGTTCACCAACCAGCTGCATCCTCTCAAGCACTTCTGCAGAGTTCTATACTTGTCCATACGAACCGCTACGCGCCTCTAAGTCTCGGTATACGTTGTGAGTCAAGGGGACCGACTTGCTAAACGCACCGAGAAAAGTGAGCGCCGAGTATCCAAGCGCGCAGGACCTGTAAACTTCCCCGTACGGCTGCTGCAAATCACCCCTGCGCCACGACGCCGACCAGTCACGATGCGTCGCTCATGCTGTCATCCCCTCAGAACCCGATTGGATATCGTGTAAGCCCCTCGCCAAACCCTGCATTCTCACTTCTTTTGCAGTGCCCCCGCCTGCCCTCATACTAATAGGTCTTCTTCATGCTACCCCGTCTCGATCTTGGTGACGCACCCACGTCATCAGGTCTGTGCTCATAATGCAGGCTGGCGGTCGTACTTCAGCCAGACAATGTCTTGGATATGGTCAACCTTCCGGTCTCGACCGTCGTCGAAGCCACAACCGCCTGAATGACCACACTCAGCACACACGCAACTCGACAGGACGACTTCAACATAGAGGGTTGGACCTGCGTCGTCACCGGCGGCAATACCAGCATCGGCCTCGCAATCGCGAAGGCATTCGCGGACAACGGCGCTCGCGTCTACATCGCAGGCTGCCGCTGCGATGTTTTTCATTCACCAGCGCAAGGTTCAGCATCTCAGTACGCACATCTGAAGGGCGAGATAATCCACCTACACTCCGAATCCGTTGCCCAGCTCGTCGAGCTCGTCAGCGAGCGGGAGGAATCCATCGACGTGCTAGTCAACATAGGTGGCGCTACCAGCGACGGAAAGGCCGCTAAACCGTTCCCAAATACCCTTAGCATGACCCCACTGAAAGAGAGCATGACCGCTCAGGGACCGCAGGACGACGTCCACGACCTCGTATCCCTCTACGCCTGCATCTCCCTCCTCTCCCACGGCCTCGCCGCCAGTCACTTCGCTACCACCGCAGCCTTCATGCCCCTCCTCTCCGCAGGGAACACCGCCATCGTCATCAACTACCCGCCCTCCGAAGCTGACGAGGGCAGCGCACTATGTCGCCTCGGATGTACGCCGTCCAAGGCGGTCTCCGTGCATCTGACGACGCTCGTGGCGCTGGAGATGAGGCGCCAGATGGCGGGCGGGCGCAATTTGAGGATTGTGACCAGGTCGTTGCCGGCGACGGATGGTGTGTGTTCTCCGCGTACGTTGCTCGCCGAGCGGCGCTTATATCGATGCAGAAAATCTGGAAGACCCGGATGCATCTCGCACTAGTGCAGAGGACAACGCCGCTCGGGCGGCGCTCTCGTTAGCCTGCGAGCAGCGCTCAAGCGCTTTGCATGCCATGATAATCTAGGTGTCCCGCGGAGGTTAGACCCAGAAAGAGACGTACAATGGCATCGTGCTCGCGCAGTCATTTGACAGAAGGAGTGCGGCGGGGTCGAGCAGATGAAAAGACTTCGAGCGCTATGGTGCGGAGAACGTCGAGGATGTCATCGTTGAATATATCTATGTACCTTGTGTAACATATGAAGCGTTCCTTCCTATGACTTGTGAGAAGCTCTTCAGTAAAGTCGACCACAAAGTCTAACAGCGCTCGGCATCTGCCGCTTGCGACTGAAGCCGGCGGTCGCCGGACACCCACGTGATCGTTTTACTCTGACCGCACACCTCATGTCGAGTCGCGTCCTCTTCGCGTCGCGCTCAACATGCAGGCTTTCCAAACCCATATTACGCAATAGATACGTCTCAACTACCTCCTCTGCCTCTTCTGGCTCTACCAATAATCCGACCTCGGAGACACGTCGCCCGCGTCGAATCTTCTCCGGCATCCAGCCGACTGGCATACCTCATGTACTGCTCTTTCCTCTAACTCTTTATCCATCAACCAACCCACATTCCTTCCCCTCTTCTGTTCCCTTCCCCTCCTTCTCCTCTCCGTCTCTCATGACTTACATCTCATTTTCAGCTAGGAAACTACCTCGGCGCGCTCTCCAACTGGGTCACCCTGCAGCGCACTGCTCTGCCCTCCGACGAGCTCATATTTTCAGTCGTCGGCTGGCATGCCTTGACCATGCCTCAAAAGCCGAAGGAGCTGGCGAAGTCAAGGCAGGATATGTTAGCGGTGCTGTTGGCGATTGGGCTGGATCCGAAGAGGGCGATTATTTTTCATCAGGATCATGTGGGTGTCACTCTGCGACTTGCTATACGACTTGGCTTGATGTGGGGAAGGCGCTGTGCTGACGACTGAGCCCAGAATCCTGCACACACGGAGCTGGCGTGGATTTTTAATTGTATGACTTCACTGGGGCAGTTGAGGAGAATGACTACGTGGAAGGTGAGGTCTGTCTTTGATTGAGGGCGAACATCTCTGAACTCGTGCAACAGTCCAAGATAGCGACGGCGCGGAATGCAAAGGACGAGTCAGAGATTGACGAGTCTCAGCTGAACGCGGGTCTGTTGACCTATCCAGTCCTTCAGGCGGCTGATATTCTGGCCTATCGGTACGGCGCTGTTGGCCTGGTATCACCGAGAAAGAGCCTGACTATTGACACAGCGCGACTCACGTACCGGTCGGCGACGACCAGACGCAGCACATCGAGCTTTGCCGAGACTTGGCAGACCTGTTCAACAGGCGCTATAAGGGTAAAACTACCATGTTCCCCTTGCCACAAATAATTAAGAGTACGTCCATCCGGCGTCATACGCGCCAACTCTTCGGTCTGACAGACATCTAGCCCAAACGAAGCGCGTCCTCTCCCTGCGTGACCCCAGCGCGAAGATGTCCAAGTCTTCGCCCGACCTAAACTCCCGCATCCTTCTGACCGACACCGCCGCGCAAATCCAGTCAAAAATCCGCTCCGCCGTGACTGACGGACTCGGCGAGCTCACGTACGACCCGGAAAACCGTCCTGGAACGGCAAATTTGCTGACCATCCTCGGCGCCATCGCCGGGCAGGACGATCTGCACGCGCTCGCCGCGCGCTATGCCGGCAAGGGCCACGCCGAGCTCAAGGCGGACACGGCGGATGCGGTGGAGGAGGCGATCAAGGGCCCGCGGGCGGAGTTTGAGCGCCTAAGGACGGAGACTGCGTACCTGGAGGAGGTGGCGAGGGATGGGGCGCGCCGCGCGAGGGAGAAGACGGACGTGACGATGGCGGAGGTGAGGGCGAGGGTAGGTCTAGCTTGACGAGGTGTGTCGGCATCGGAATCCCAACTCTTTGTCAGCAACGGTGTGGGTCCAGCAGCGTGACCGTGAAATGATGCCGCCCACAGCGCCAAAGCGTCCGTTGAACGGTGACAGCGCCGAACTTCGCAACTCTGAAATGAACGCCGGTGCTTCTTGCTGATTAGGGTGCCCTTCTCCCGTTCTTGGGACGAGGATGCACTGTTACCTAACTGCCCTCGTCGTGGTGGATCGCCGCGTCCTCGGTCGCGATGTTTCACTAGGGGTCGGATAAGCTCGCGGAAGAGGACGCTCGACGTCACGGTGGCTTTCCCGGACACACCAGTCTCACCTGCGGAAAATCGCGGGGCGCGCTCGCCAGGCTTGCTTCCGACCACCACACACCATGAAGCCCATCCGCTTCCAGCACATCCTATCCCAGCCGAAAACTCGCCCACTCTTTAGATCCATCCTCCTCGTCGCCAGCGTCTATGTCGTCGTCTCGCTCACCGTGTGGTCCCAAGGCGGCAGTCAGTTGAAGACGAGCGTCGTGCCCGCGAAGCTGCGCGAGGCGTCCATGTCCACACTCCAGATTATCTCCCAGATTGCCCGTCGACCAGCGTCTACTGGTGCTCCTAGGCGGCAGAGGCAGAAGCAGAAGCCACGCCTCGCGGATGCTCGCGGCGGCCTAGCGGCCACTGGTCAGCACAAGTATCACCAAAACGGTCTTCTAGAGGTCAACACCAAAGGCCCACATCCCATCTACGAGCTTATGGACCGAGCTGAGGCGCAATGGAAGAAGAAGGTCGCCAAAGCCAGCCGTACGCTCGAGGAAGCTGTGCGCGAGTACCGCAGACGATATCGACGCAACCCGCCAAAGGACTTTGACGTCTGGTGCGCATATACTCGCTCTTGCTTACCTGTAGCTGACCTCCCGCAGGTGGAAGTTCGTGCAGCAGAACAACGTGCAGCTGCCGGACGAGTATGACCAGATTTACCACGACTTCGAGCACCTTTGGGGCATCTATCCTCCTGATCTCATTGCTCTCCAGGATGAGCAGCAGAATGCCACTCAGCAGGACTGGTACCTCATTGGGCGTGATGAGGACGGTCACGTCGCCGTCACCCGCACCTCCTTCTCCGACGATCATCAGCATCTCATCTCCGGTTCCTTCACCATCCTGAAGCTGCTTGGCGAGGTTGAGGAATGGCTTCCAGAGAACTTCTCCATCATGGTCTCCCCGCACGACGGTCCCTCTCGCCTCACCGACTATCTCTACAAGCAGAAGCTCCTGGACGCTGCCTGGCGGAAGTCTTGTACGTGACGACATCGTTTTGGTCCATCGTTCGATTGACTCAGCCGTCCTTTAGATCTCAAGAAGGCGAACCTTCCGACCATGAGACCCGGCATCGGCTGGACAGCGGCCTGCCACCCGTCATCTTTCGGTGGGCGCTACGCCATCAAACCCATGGAAGACCCACCGGCTCGCGAAGGCAAGTCATTCATCTACGACCACGTCAAGAGCATGGACCCGTGCCAGCACACGCACCTCTTCCACGAGCACGGCCAGTTCGTCTCTCACTTCGCCGGCCCCAACCCGCGCGACGCCATGATCGTCCAGTACACCTACGCGTCCACGACCATCCACCACGACGTGCGCATGCCCGCGCCGTACGGCTGGGTCGAGGACATCGAGGGCGAGCCCGAGTGGGAGGAGAAGACGGACAACCGGCTCCTGTGGCGCGGGTCGACGACGGGCATGTACAATCACCCGAAGGTCCGCTGGGACAAGTCGCACCGCCTCCGGATGGTCGCCCTCACGAACAACATGTCCACGACGCTGCCGATCCTCAACCCCGCGCCGAAGCGCGACCAGCGCGTCGGCCCGCCGCAGCTGCACGATTCGGGACCGGTCAACTGGGAGATGATGGACGTCGCCTTTGCTGGCAATGCGCATGCGTGTAGCCCGGAGATTTGCGATATTATCGAGGACACGTATGAGTTCGCCGACTACCAGAGCATCCAGGAAGCGGCGAACTACAAATATATCATGGATGTGAGTGGGGTTCGGCGCGTACAGGTGATGTTTGGCTGATGGGCTGTGTAGATCGACGGCAATGCGTGGAGCGGACGCTTCAAGCGCTTGTTGACTTCCAACTCGGTCATTTTTAAGGCGACTATCTACCCTGAGTGGTGCGTACCTCCCTCCTCCTCGCCCTACCTCCCGTGTCTCTTAATCGTGCATCGCCACTGACACCCCACCCCCAGGTTCACCGACCGCATCCAGCCCTGGCTGCACTACGTTCCCGTCCAGCTCGACTTCACCGACCTCTACGACGCGCTCGCCTTCTTCCGCGGGGACGAAAACGGCGAGGGCGGGCACGACGATCTGGCAAGAAAGATTGCGGTCGAGGGGAGGAAGTGGAGCAAGAAGTATTGGAGGAGGGAGGATTTGCAGGCGTATTTTATTCGGTGAGTGGCGGGTCACGTTTCCGGAGCGGGGTGTCGGGTGTCGAAGGGATGAAGTATATGATGCTAACTGTACTCCCTCAGTTCGCTGCTCGAGTACAACCGCCTCATGTCCGTTGACCGGGATGCGATGTCGTACCATGGGCCGGGGACGGAGTAGAGGGTTTTTGTGTGATATATTCGACTGGCCTCGCACTGCGCGAGCGCCACCCTTTCTTGGGATTATTTTGGAGTTTGTGTAGACATCTGAATCGGACGGGGATATATCAATAGTGTATGTGTAGTATAGGTGACAGACTATTATCGAGACGCTCCTTTGGGTTTATGTTCGTGTATCCATGCGGGAGACTTGGTTACATGCGGGAGACTTGGTAGCATGTGGGAGGGGAATGGCCAGGTAAGGCGACAGAAGTGGCTGTTGGACTTGATTCCGAATCGACACAGAGTGACGGACGGTCTGCTCGTGAACTCGTGAACGGGCCGGGCACTGATAGGAATCCTGAAGCGATATTTTCCGACGCGCCGCCTTGGGCGATTTGCGAGCCTGATCGACTCGCGCTCGAGATAACGACGCCGGCACGAAAATCCGCATCTGACCTTTGAATCACGGCTTCTACAAAATGGGTTCACAGCTATACATGTACACCGTGGGTGCGTGCCCTACTTGTGCAGCATGTATCTATAAGACCACTCTGCGTCCAGGACGTCGTGGATGGCCTCATCGAACTGCGATGAATAGTCAGTAGGCGCATATGGACGGTGGCGAGCCAGCGTTCGCTTGAGAAACACAAGGAGGATGCACTGCGGCTATCAAACGTACATTCATGGCCTGTTGAGTCCTCGCTTTCACCTCGTCTATGTATTTCTTCATGTCCTCGGCAGGTCCCTTTGATAGCGTGGTCAAGTTGGCCTCTATCTCTGCGAACTCCTTCTCGTCGACAAGTTTGTCCAGAGCTATCCAGTCTGGGCGGGATCAGTGTACGTCTGAGCATGACACATCATCGCATAGGTACCGTTAAAAACCCGTTGCCAATCCAACGTCCTGCCAGGATACTTGGTCTTGAAATCCGGCGGGCCACACATTCCCCAATCCAATAGCGTGCGATACCTATTGGTGAGTTCATAAACGTCGCGGTCTGGTGAGTTTCGGGGATGGAATGACGCACTTGCTGTCCATGCAGTCGCGGCACCGCTTGTCGAGGAATAAGAAATAGTTCGACACGCCTTTTGTTGAGCCGCAGGACTATGAAGGGGCGCCGAGCTGCAGTCAGTGCCACAATCAGACGCAGAGAATAGTTATCGCACAAAGCAATTCTTTCCATAAATCAAGTTGACGTATTGCGGGAGACTCATTCCGTTGTCGATGCAGGAAGGTATCATGGGGTAGGTCGCTGCCTGGATTGAGTGCTCCCAAGTGCTTTTGGCGCCGCGGTGCAGGAGAGTGTATCGGAGAGCCTTGTTTGCACGACTGAGAGCGAGAAGGACCGCAGGATGGACGTGTTTGAATATCTCGTGGAGGATATCGAGTGGCAAGTCCATGATCGCTGCGAGCGCGGAGGGTTGGGATACGGTGGCCTCCTGAGGTAGTCTCTCTTCCTTGAGTGAACGATGCTGAGCGGTCTTGTTCTGCTCGTTATCTGGCCCGTTCGCCTTGCTCGCTGTTGACTGCGCCGCGGTCGAATCGGGTTTCAGTGAGCTATCTGCCTGCTGCACTTCGCGAGAGCCCGCTTTACTAGTGTCCTCTGTCTTCAACTCTTCACAGTCATCGGTGGGAGACGGTGAGCAAGTACTGGACATGTTGAAATGGACGTGATGGCTGAGGACAAGTGGCTGTCAGTGGCGCGGACATGTGGCCACGCGGTTGTCACGCTTATTCCACGAGGCTTTCTCACGGTCACTCCGTCACGTCCGGTTGAACTTCTTCGACCTACGATTTGCTTGCATTGTGCCGCGGCGACGAAAACGGCGAGGAAGGACATGATATTCTGTCTCTGAAATCCCCCCTGTCGAGGGCCACGCCCTTTGGTAAACAATAGGCATTCCATCAATCACACCTCTCTCGCTTGTTTGATCTTCGCCAGTGTAGCTTCTCAAGCCCTCGAAGGCGCCCTTCGAAGTTGAGTACACAATGACTTCCTTTGACAATGCGGCCAAGCCGTCCTCTATCCTCGCAGACTCTTCCTTGTCAATAAGGTAAGTATAAGCTCTGCAGTGCATACTGCACGCACTTCTTGCAGCATCTACAACCACAAACCTTCTATGCCCAGGATGGTATAGATGCTCGTTTGGAACTGTCATGAACGGTGAGCAAAAGTGATCGCACCATGGGAAAAAGGCAACCATGCTTGTAGGAAAGATGACAAGCATCCCTTTCGACACGAAACAAGCACGCTACTGAACACACCTCTCTGGCTCGCCAAGCCTGCTCCATCAGGTCATCGGTATATTTCATCAATCTGTCGACGGGTCCTCTACTCAGGGCGGTGATGTCCGTCTCTATCCTCGAGAATTCCTCGTTGTCGACGATATGTGTGAAGGATATGCGGTCTGATCAAGTGGTTGGAGGAAGCGCAATAGAACGGCGGTCACGGTCAGCATAGGGCGCATGATCGAAAACATCATGGCGCACCCTTCGCGATGGTCGTCCAGCGCGCCATCCGGCCTGGGTATCCGTGCCCAAGGTCGAAGGGGGGGAATCTTCCCCTGTTCGAGAGGATGTGATACCTGTGCGATTGAAAAGGCCTTAAACGCTAGGGTCAAAGACATACAGGACTGAACAACGTACTTCTTGAATATGCACGCGTGGCAGCGCTTGTCGAGGAACATGAACAAATCGTGGACGTTACTTGTCGAGCCGCAACCCTATAGATGTCATACGCCAGACCCCCATCAGAGCCGTCGCAAAGATACACGTAGAGACTTCACTGTACGCACGAAGCAGCCCTCGCCATAGATCAGGTTGGCGTATTGCGGCAGACTCAACTTGTTGTCGAGGCAGGGCGGGATCCTGGGATCGTCCGCTGTCCTGAATGAGTGCTCCCAGACACCCTTGGCGCCCGGGCACAGAAGGGTATAGCGGAGAGCTTTGTTGGCTTGGGTGAAATGCAGGAGATCTGCGGGGTGAACGTGTTTGAATATCTCGTAGAGGATGTCGAGCGGCAGGTCAATGATCGCGGCGAGAGTGATGGGCTCGGCGACCTGCTCCGTTCGCTTTTCTTCTTCCATTGAAGAGGGCGGAGCGATCTCTTTACGCTCGTAGTTTGGTGCTTCTCCCTCGGTCTCTGTTGCATGGATGGTGTTCAAGTCGATTGTCCAAGAAATGTCGAACAGTTGCGCTTCGCGAGGGTCCGCATTCGCGGGCGTCGTCAACGTCCCTCCGTCTCTCATTCCCTGCAGAGCACTGATACAAGATGACGAGGGAGTGCTGTAGACTTCGAAAGACGTTAGGGGTAAGTAGCCGTCAGTGGCCTTGGTGCGGCCACGCGTTTGTCACGCCCCAACCACGCGGCTCCAGGGTATTCTCACGACACGTTCAATTAGACTTGACCGACCTATGCGACGCACTCGCCTTCTTCCGCGGCGACGAGAACGACGAGGGTGAACCTGAAGATCCTTGGCGGAAGATTGCCGTCGGAGGGCACAAAGGAAGCGAGAAGTAGCCACGATTTGAGAGCGGATGGATCGCGACTCTTCCTTTGGATAATTTGGGATTTCTGTGGACATCAGAAGTGGAAGAGGATGTATTAATAGTGTATGCCTACTTTGGCGGGCACTGGCAGTGCTTGTTAGGGATGCCCTCCAGCGCGCTGCTGCGAGGTTTGCGAGACTAATTGATGCTCATAGAAGCCGAGAACAAAGGTCCTTGATTCGCTTCTCCGCATTTACAACACAATGAGCCTTTGCCAAGGGTACATAGCCCTACATCATGAGTATATAGCCTTCGGACCGCAGGACGGCGTGGATTGCCTCTTGAAACTGAAATGGATGGTCATTATATGGGATCTATGGCGAGCGAGCATGCCATGTAAAAGCACCTCTCTGGCTCGTTTAGTCTTCGCCTTAATGTCGTCGACGTATTTTTGCAAGTCCTCGGCGTCTCCCTTTGACAGGCCGGCCAAGTCGGCGTCTATCCTCGCAAATGCTTCCTTATCGACAAGGTAAGTGTAAGTTACCCAGTCTGCGTCGGATTGGCGTAGGTGTGAGCTTAAGGTGCGCCTGAGTGAAACATATCGCTGCATACCGCCGTAATCTATATCCCAGCGTACCATGCTGCCAGGATACCCGGTCTCGGGGTCGAACGGGGCAGAGTTTCCCCACTTCCAGTCTAGGAGCATGCAATATCTATTGAGGGAACCGTCGGTGCGAGTTGATGAGGGTCAACTATAAAAGGACGTACTTTTCGAGTACGCATCCCTCGCATCGCTTGTCGAGGAACTCGAAAAAGCTGATGACGTCCAGTGTCGAGCCGCAGGCCTAGAGGAGCGCCGAACTTCGGTCAGTGTCCCAGAGTGACGCGGGGAAGTGATCATCGCACAAAACAGTTGCTCCCATAGATCAAGTTGGCATATTGAGGGAGACTCATTCCGTTGTCGATGCAGGCAGGAATCATGGGATAGGATGCAGCCTTTAACGAGCATTCCCAGGTGCTTCTGGCGTCACGGCGCAGAAGCGTGTGACGGAGGGCCTTGTTAGATTGGGTGAGATGAAGAAGGTCTGCGGGGTGGATGTGTTTAAATATCTCGTAGAGGATATCGAGCGGTAGGTCCATGATTGCTGTGAGAGTTAGGGGCTCGCGAGAATCCACATTCGTGGGCGTCGTCGATGTCGCTCCGTCTTCCATATTGCTGAGAGCACTAGTAGGGGACGATAAGAAAGTGCTGGTCAGGTTGAAGCGAACATGAAGGTTAGAACAAGTGGTCGTCCGCCGCGGGAC
>JAMQCK010000771.1:0-16073 GCA_024196135.1 Pleurotus ostreatus/Saccharomyces cerevisiae fusant | reverse complement strand
GCGCCTTCTCATTTCTTGTACGGCCAACCGATAGAAGCTTATAAGCGCTTCACTTGGTTACGGCGCCTGGTAATACAGCAAAGCTGAATCTATGGGCATTCTAATAGGGTCCATCGAGCGGCGGGAACTGAGAGCACGATGGAGGAGAAAGCGAAAGGCGAAGGCGAAGTCTCTGAGGCGACGGCCGCTCTACAAACAGACGATGAGGTTATCGAGCTGTTGGAGACGGGCGAGCGCATTCACCATACGCGGAGAACGGGCGTGAAGGGTCCAGCGGGCGGCCCAAGTTAGGGATTGGCGGCGCGGCGCGACCATCACTTGAAGGGCGGGCGCGTAGGGGTCGAAGTCGGCTCTGCAAGGGCGTCAGTGAAGGCGACTACAGAAAGAAACGCACGCGTACCTTGAAGCGCTAGCGTACTGACGGCGTGGACGGAAGACAAACCCAACCCAATTGCCTTTGCGGCCTGCGCGCCCATGTCGTCCTCTTCGTCTTGAGTACTTGATCGATGGCAAGCTCGAGGCAGGCCGAATGTTTAACGTTTAGCACCGATGCGAATGATAGGCACTGTGCCGCAAGCGGCTAGGTTTCCTACCACCGCCCCCACGCGCCGCTCATCTTGCTGCAACGCGCACCGAGTATACCAGGTATACTGGCAGGTCAGCAAGCACCGCAGTGGCCCGAGGGCCCCTTGGCGTCTCCGCCGCCTCTACAGCCCCAGCAGTACCCCGATCATACCGCGAGGGCGCCCCGCGAAGGACGACGTCGGACAAGGAGGTTCAGCCAACATCCATGGGGAAACAGTTAAGGACGTCTGATTTTTATACCTTTGTGCCCCTCTACAGCTTTGCATGCCCGTGGCTGGGAGGAATTTGGCTGAGGTCAATGTGGTCCCGAGTTAGCGCGAGGGGGAAAATCGAGAAATTGTCACAATTGCGTGGAATTTGGCCTTGAACGTCTACACCTTTGCATATATAGGTTCCCATCTCAACAGCATAGGAAGGGTACTTGTGCTGTGGAGGAATAGGCAACAAGAAGATAGTACAAAAGGCGGATTCGAATCGATGTGAAGGCGGGAGTAAAGGGACATCGGCAGTTGCCGGCAGCATTCCTCCCGACGACTATTTCGCGCGCCAGCGTCGGACCCATCGATGCTACAAACCGTTAGATGGTTGTCGGCAGCTTCCGTGGTCTTGTCACTGTCCACCTTCCGACTTGTATGTAGGATGGTCGCAGATTTCTCCGAGTACTTCAACTGTCAGTCAGGACACTACGGTGTACATACGCCACTGTAAATCTTCTACAGACCATAGCGGTCGACTACATAGAACTCATGCAATAGACTGCGCGGCAGATTGGAAGTCAGCACCTGATTCAACTTGAACCTGCATGCCCTGCCGGCCAACGTCCACGTTCAAGACGCATTTCCCTTCGCTACCCTCCAATTTCGCCCAGCTCGCCTGCAGCTCAGTGGCAGGGAAGTCCGCGAACGGCGTCCAGATGCGGATTTGCTCGAGGGGAGCGCAGGCTCCGCCACTCGACGAAGCGCGAGACTCGACCACACGCCGGACGAGGGAGACGTCCTCGTCTGTCCACTCTATCCCTTCGATCCCGTTCACGAAGTCTATGTCCGCCAGGCTCGTCAGGGAGGGCACGGTCTCATCGCAGATGAGCGCCTCTAAGAGCCCTTGATTCGTGGCGCACGGCGGCTCGGGATACAAGCCCGTCGCGTCGACGATGGTAAGCTTGCGCAGCTGCTTCGGGATTGCGACGAGCGCGCGCAGGAAGTCGATGTCGTAGCCGTAGATGCAATGCATGTCGCGCAGCGTCATATGCGTGACGGTCTCGAGCATGCCCAACCGCTCGTGCCAGCCGGTATACTCGTTGTCACTTAGAATGCTAAGGGTAAAGTTCTGCAACGCTGGCGTGCGGAGGTGGGGGCAGACCTCGATGGCGACGCCACCGACGATGAGCGTGTGCAGATTGGGAAAGTAGGTGGTCTCTTGTATGTCTTCTTCGTCCGCGTTGAACACCTCGAGTGATAGGCTGAGGACCTCCAGCCTCGCGCAGCGACGCAGGACGTGGAAGTCCGTTGCGTGCAGAACCATGTCGCACATCTCGAAGGCGCGTAAATTCTCCCAAGGCAAGTGCACGGAGCTGAGATACGTGTCGCTGATCTCGAGAATGCGCAAGTTGGGCGCGTCGATGGATAGTGCATACGCGCACTCAACAAGGAGCTCACGTAGAGCAGGAAGCGGACCACGGAAAGCCTCAGGAAGATCTTCGCAATTCGACATCGTCGCGAGCTCGCGTATGCGATGTACATGAGGCGCAAGGGCCTCCCAGATGTCGCGCGCGGTCTCCTTCGTCCTCGTGTTGACCGTCTTGACGGTGAGTGGGTGCTCGCCCGAGCGCTGAAGGTATGCCTGCACAGCGGCCGTCGCCGAAGCGCACCCAGCGTCTGCCCATTGCCAGTCGAGGCGGGGAAGGCTGATGTACGACCAGACCCAGTGCATGCCTAACGCCACGGCCCGCCATTGACGACAGACCTGCGAGAACGCCCATGGGTGTTTGCCGATGCGGTCTTCGTACCAAAGGGGTGGGAGACTGTAGCCTGCGATCCGCTCAAGGATCTTCGGCGGGAGGTTGAGCGTCAATGACATGGAGAACAGCGTCTATTGTCCTTCGATAAGCAAGTGCGCTAAACGGTCATCAGTACTTCAACCTGCTCAGCGTTCGGCATGTAGGACGCACCGAGGACGAGTACGTGGAGGCGATGAACAGATGAGCGTTGTGAGCAAAGTCCTTATAAGCGCTGGAGATGAATCATATCGTGAGCGCTGAGGTCTCGGAACCGACCGTGCATTGACTACGCAGTCGAGCAGCTGACGTTTGTCGACGAGTGCCGAGGTGCATAAACTTCGAAACCATTCAGATATCAGCCAACAGACTCCAGACTAACTGAGAAACACTTCGATGAAGCGCTGCATATCCCTCACAGCCACACCCTGCTCCTCTTCTTCCCTTTCCACCCACGCGCTCTCTACCATCGCTTTCACCCTGGCCGCATTCGCCTCCTTCTCTCGTCTCTTCTCCTCATCGAAGAACGCCCACTGCAGCACCCGCCTCGCCTCCTCCCGCACTTTCTCGATCGTCTCCTCCGACACTTTATCCTCGTTCCCCGGCGTCCATACAACATTGTATGGCGCGTTGACATCGAAGACGTCGCTCGATGGCGCCCACCCGTTGCTCTGGCGCGGTCTGCGCCCGAAGCCGCGGCGCACCTCGTTGAGCTCGTACCCCGTGTTATGCACGCGAGACACAAGGAGCGCGTAGAGCGGCTGGTCGGCGCAAATTGGCCAGGATATGGTAGGCACGCCGGCGGCGAGGGCCTCGTTGGTACCTCCAAAGCCGTTGTGGGTGAGGAACCAGCCGGTAGCCTACGGGCGAGGGTGAGCGATACTGATGGATTGGATTGCGTATACCCACCGGATGCGCCAGAACATATTGCTGAGGCGTCCAAGTCGATATCAGTGCGACCCCGCCAGCGTCAAACTTGGCCTTCAACTCTGCAGGTAGTGGCTCGCTCATTTTGTGGTAGGCAATAATCTATCCGTCAAATCGTCAGCTTCCGTATCACAGAGCGAACCAAAGTAGTAAAGTACGACTCACAACCGGGATACCCATATCCGCAACCACATCGAACCACGCCCACATTACCTCCTTCTCGAAGCCAATGAAGGTGGAGAACGTCGAGCCGAAGGAGATCTGAAAACATTTTGTTAGCCTTTCCCCGTATGTCATCAACAAATGTACACGCACGTAGAGCACACTCTTCTCCCCCTTCTCCTTCAGCATCCGATCCATAAAGCTCACAATCTCCGCCCCCTCCTCCGATTGTGCGATCTCGGCGACACCTGCCTGTAGAGCATCTGTCAGTATCCATCCACACGAACAATCGTCGAGCGATGACGGGCATTGAGCTAGCAGCGTCGGACAGCCAGCTAACGCGAAAACAATAGGCTCACCTTTGACATCGCCTCCTCCGCAGGCGGGAATAGCGGTCCAACGGCGAAGAAATGATTCGGCGCGAGCCGCGCGGCGAGTGCGTCGCAGGTCTTGGGCTCGATGGAGCGGCAGGAGGGGGCAATAATAGCTTCGCAGGTGGGAACGGAGCTGGGGAAGGATAAGTTTGGTTATCGTACCGTGTGTGTGCCAGTGACGAACGTACCGGACGGAGTGAAAGTGCACGTCCCATGGCATGAAGACGGGAGGCTAGGATGAGACCTGAGCTGGGTGAACGCGCTCGAAAAAGACGTTAAATTACCTCCTGCAAGGCGAATAAGCATCATACACAGCGCGCATATGCGTAGCACGCACCTGAGGAAACAACTCATAGTCCGCCATAGGTGGCAAGTCTGCGACGTCCAGCGTCTTCCCGGAAGTTGCGTTCAGTGCGATCTATAGCTTTCGTCAGCCTTCTGCGCCCTTTCAAACCCTGCACATTCCTGGTGCCTAACGTGGCAATGGAGGTTCAAACCAACTTACCTCATTCGCCACCGCCCTCGGCAGCACGCCCTCCTCCTTCACTCTCCTCTCAATCAGCTCCCAGTGCTTCTCAATATCTTTCTCAAACATTTGCGCCAAGGTAAGGATGGCGATCGCGCCGTAGCCGCACCAGCCGACGATGCGGGTCGCGGGGGACATGGCGCGGGTCGATTGGAGGACGCAGTGGGCAATGGTCTGGGCAGTGGGTCAGCAGGGGTGGAGGGTAGGAGTCAGGACGAAGCAGAGGAGTCGGGAGACAGGGGAAGGGTGGTAGGATGAGGATCACGGTCACATACATCGCAGACCATCACATCCGGGGCCCGAGTGGTGGTGTCGGTAAGGATGGCTGTATAAGCGTTCTCGAAGTTCTCCTTCATCTCCTGCATGCGGACGGGTGTAGCGGCAGGGATGAAAACCAGCCTGCGCATATACTCAGTCTCCAATTCCCTCCTTCAACAGAGCACCCTAACGCACCTAAACCTCTCCTTCTTGTCCGCATGCTCGCCCGTCAGGAAGCGATCGACTTCGTTCCTGGTCTTGTCCTCGATGACTACGGAGACGATGAAGGTCACCAGCACGGGCGCGCGCTGTACCAGGCGACATAGAAAGGCGACCATCGGTCGCGCATGGCCTAAGTACGCTTCTGTTAGCACAAGAACATCATCGACAAGCGCTGCTACACGCACCCCATCCACCACTGATCGTGAACGCAACGACGTGCTTGCTGTACGCAGGCGCTGACATCTCCTGTCCTTGTCTACTCTAGTCCTCGCTGGGTCTCGGTAAAGAGAGAGAAGGGGAAGGGGAAGAGGGAGTGTATGAGGACCCCAGGGACCGCCGATGGCGCCAGTTATCAAGGCGAATCGCCAATACCGATACGCGGCGGATCCAAGTGCATCATTTCATCCGTCCCAGCGTGTTCCCGAGCGCCCTTCCCAGGCGCGGACATGTTCCTCCGCACGCGTAAGATGATGCTCAGCGTTGTATGGGGTCCGCAGGCGCGTGGGTCGCCCTTGCAGGTCGCAGTAAGGTCGCAGTCCGATCGCACAGATTGCCGCGTCGGACGGTGCATAGCCTCTGCAGCCAGGGATTGTTACCCGTGTATCGAAGGCGCGCCGAAGCGGAAGAAGTGCACAGGCGTGGTGATGGTTGAGGGAGACGGTGACGCCGAGGTCGTCGTGGTCGTGGTTGAGAGCATGAAGCGATCGCACGCGGCGGACCGCCTTCGTCTTCCCCGGGACATGGATGTCATTTCGGGACGTACCGAGGGGCACAATGGGCTCAGCGAGCTCTCATGGACAACTATCTGGCTCCCGTAGCAGCTCCAAGACTGTCGTGCAAGCACATTGTGAAGGCCGACGTGGTCACGACGGGCGGTGCGACGGAGAACCATCCGAGAACCCTCCTGCTCCCTGGTAAGCACGCTTTCATCGAGCTTTCCAAGCGCTGTGAACATTCTTAGATGGTAGATATGCCTTGCGCCTCTTGGAGTCCTGGGCGCTTCGGAATCGCAGGTTCGGCGCCGCCATCGTCAACTGGAACAAAGGGAAATCCCAAAAAGGAATCAATAGATTGTTGGGCTGACGCTTGTAACACTTCTGTATATATGCGTTTGAGCAAACCGGGGGCCAGAAGCTACTTTAGCCTGGAATATACAGCTGCTCGGCGCTGACCGAGGGCAGCGTCCACGACCAACACAACAGTAAAACGAGAACCCATGGACATAGAACGAGGAACCAGTGCCACAAAGCAAATATATCCACCCTCGAGTGAACCTGAAAGTTGATAATCGTCAGCCGAGCCATTTCATATCGTAAAGGAGCGCGCTTTCATACCTTGCCCTCGAACAGAATCCTTGCCATCCACTCGCTTACAGCGGCGCCCCACTCCTCGGTGCTTCGCACGAGCTTCTTCTTCATCTCCCAAACCGCCACGAACATCGTCCCATCTCCCCGTCCGCTCATCCCACCCTCCTCCTCCTCCCAGGCCCCACCCTTCCACAACCCCTCCACGCACTCCCTCAAGCGCCTCACCTGCTCGTCCCGCGCCCTCATATCCGCCTTGATCCCCTCAATCTTCATCTGCACGGCTTCCATGACGCCCTCGAGCGCCCCGTACTCCACCAGCACCCCCTTCAGGCGGTCCCACTTGGCGTGCTCCGCTTCGAGCTCCTTGCGTGCCGCCTCGAGTTTCTTCCTCGTTGCGACGAGCTCGCCACGAGTATCTTCGAGCACCATGCGCGTGCCGGACAGTTGCTTGCGCGTGTCGGACAGCCTTTCGCGCATGTCCCCCAGCTCTTCAATTCGGGGGCCACGAATACGGAGCAGAGGCCGCCCGAAGGACGCGGCGCGGCAGGTCGGGCACCGATCACCCTGAGCCTGAGCGCACGTCTCGCAGAAGGCGTGACCTAAGGGAGGGTTAGTATACAACGTTTCGAGCGGCGGCGATCAATGAAGTGGCGTTGTCCAATGAAGAGAGGCATAGAGGCGTACCGCAATTCGGGAACAAGAGCCATTTGTCGGGGAACGGGAAGCTCGAAGTACAGAGCGCGCATTTGGCGGATGGGAGGATTGCGTGTGACATTGTTGGATTGCCGCGGCTCAATGATTCGGGCGACAGAGAATGAAGTTGGCCACTGAAAGTCGTCGATGAAAGGCAAGCAGGTGAAAAGGTGACAATTGGCGTGAACAGCATCGTGCTAGACAAGATAAGCGTCGAGCGCACAAAGGCATCAGGCCACGCAAAGAGATGTATGGTCTTCAAGCTTCAGGGTCAAGCGTATTGGCGACTTCATCCTTGAAAAGAAAGACGAACGTAGGCGCGGATTCGCACGAGGCCCTGGCGCAAAGGAGTAGGCGACCGCATGTCGGTGCTTACAGACGATTCGGAAGATCATTTGGCTGCTGATCGTCCGGCTAACTTGGGGTATATACGCAACATACGGGACTGCATGCGGACAAATCAGAGCTAAGTTCCATGTAGGACACGCAATTCATCTTGACCACAGTAGGATGCATGATGGTGGTCGGAAGCAACGAGCGAATGGCCGAATAAGGAATGATCGGACTTTGATCCGTGCCACGCGATGACGGCGCCAAAAGTAAGAGCTGCTTCAACGGTGCTCATATGGCAAGCCATGTAGGGACCCAATGCCACAGGAAGGGCCTTGAATGCGGCGTCAATGGTCACAAAAAAGGTGGGTGGACAAGGAGGCAAGTAGACCAATGACAATGGACCTGTTCCCCGAGGCGCTATTCAAGTTGCAACCGCAAGTCACCGCGAGGAAGGCCTCAGGAAGCACGCATCTGAAGCGAGCTTGAGTTGGGCAGCATGAAATAGTTGTACGAAGGCGAGGAAAGAAGATAGGGTGAGCTTAAGGCTCAGCAGGTAAAAGTAGGCCAAGTGAGCCGAACATCGCGAGCCCTAGACAGCACGAGAGGTAAGCGAAAGTGAGCAATCCCAACCCCGCAAGACATGTTCTCCACCCCCCCTCGAGCTCCTGCTCACGATGTCAGTGTCTCGCACGGAGTATTGAGTCATCATATGAGCTCGAAGACTAACTTTACGAAGGGCAGCTTTGTCGTTCCCCAAGGTCTGCACTTCTGCCTTCAATTTCGCGACAACCCGCTGCTGCTCTGTGTACAGACCATCCAGCCGGTTCCTCCTTATAGACAGCGACATGGCCTATACCAATGTTAATCGATGTTGCAACTTGCTTTGGATGCCAAAGGCAGGACGGAAACTTACATTATCTTCCAAATCCCGTTGAGTGCTCTTGCACTCCGCGAGCTCCTTCTCCTTAGCCCTCATGCATTCCCCGTGCGCCCTCTCCTTGGCCCTGATAGCGCCCTCACTGGCCTGTAGCTGCTTCCTCGCAAGTTCGCGGATCTCGAGAAGCTGCCTATTCACCTCCTCGAGCGCTGTGACGCGGGCATCGCGAAGTTCAAGGTCAGCAAGTAGCCGTTGGCGATGGGTTCGAACTTTCGTATGTGCGGCGCGAAAGTGGAGGACGGCAACATAGGCATCACGGGCGACGAGCTGAGCAGGAAGTTCTATTGTGAGTCGTCGCGAAATCGACTGACATCTATCGAGCGTACCTTCGCGCGGTAATCATGTTCGAACGATGGCCATTCCAAGAGCGTTTTCAGAGCGTCGCAGGCTTCCTCCGCCTCGGCGTCAGCTTCCATCTCGTCATCATCAGCAATAGCCTGCTCGACGCTTTCCGACTGCCCTGGCTCTTGAGCGTCCGTGGTCGCAGATAGCAGAGAGGATATGAGGCCTTCAATGTCTGGCGCGACGTCATCCGCAAGCCGAACGTAGATACGGCGTGGAGGGTGGGGTGTCTTCGTCCGGCAAGACGGACAGTTAAGCCATGCCTGCCGCCGGGAGCATGGCGCGCAGATTCCGTGGCCTATGCAGCGATGAGTGCCCTGTTCATCGTATAGCGAAGCAGAATCTCACCGCAAGTATGAAAGAAGAGCCCGTGCTCAGGGAAGGTGTAGTCCTCAAAACAGACGGGGCATTCGGCGGTGGGCATAGCGAGCTCGTGCAACTGAGCTTCGCGGTGGTTCAAGCCAACGACCGTAGCGCGAACGTTACGTACGCGCAGTAATTAAATGGACAGACTCGTCGTGAGAATTGGACGTAAGGCGCTCTAAAGGTCGCAACACCTTCGACGCGGCCTCAGCTTGGGGGTTTATTATTGAGGTGTGACATATATTGATCGGCCTGCGCCAGATCCCCTTGGAAGCGCGCTGAGACCATGAAGGGCGGAGAGAAGTGGAAGAAAAGACGCGATTCAGACTCGGCTTCGAAATTGTTACATCACGTGCTTCGGCCTTCGCCAAAGTTCAGCTTATGGCGGCCGTGGACTCTGCAAAAGCCAAGAGTAAGATCGTCGTTTGAGGGCAGCGCTTGTGGTACTTGTGCAGAGATCCCAGGATACATGATGAGAGCGATTAATTTATCCTAACATTGCAAGAAGACATGGTGCTTTCTGGTACAGCAGGGTGACATAAGCGCAGGCAAGGAGCTCGTTACTAGTAGGGAGGCGGACCCCAGTATAACATCCACCCAATATAACAGAAGCACGCTGCCATCGCGTACACGAGGAACAGCGAAAAGGAGAGGAAGGCACTGTGAAAGTCCTACAAGAGATGTCAGCAAAGCACGTACGTGACTAGCCCCACGCCTACCTTGGGCTTCAGCGCAGCAACTCTGTCCTTCATGTTACTCCCGATGCGACGAGCCTCTTGCCAGTTCACGAGACCATGCTGCACCGCGACCGTCGCCAGACCTTGCGGAGCCAGCGCCGCCACCGGTGGCGTGTAAACAACCTGCACGGACGCTTTCCCCGCCTCCTTCTCCTTCTCCTCCTTCTCGTACATTGAAATCTTCATCCTCAGAGCCTGCACAGTCTCCCGCAGCTCAGCAGCCTCGATCTGCGTCGACTGCAGCTTGCGCCGCGAGGCGTCCCACCGCGCCTGCACCTCCTCCAGGTCTTCCAGCAGCCGGTGCTTGTCCTCGCGCGCGGCCAGCACCTGTGCCAGCGTCGCCACCTCGTTGATCTGCACGCCTTGTACTTTGAGGTAGGACCGACCCATCGAGCTCACGTGGCAGGTAGGGCAAGTGGCGGTCAGGCTGCCGGCGCATGACTGGCAGAAGGCGTGGCCTGTCAGCGGAAAGACGTCGTCAGAAGGGAAAGCGCATCGGGAGGGGCAAGGAGGAGAAGACGACCCGAAGAAGCCTCATTACATACCGCAGTGGGGAAAAAGTAACCACTCCTCTGGGAATTGGACGTCCTGGAAGCAGAGGCGACAAGTGGCGGTAGGCATGGCAAGAACTGCAAGATGTGGCAGTCGATGAGCAGGGGACAAGTCGTTGGGTATGGAAACCACCTGCGTCGGCCGCGCCATAAATGTCGCATCGAAAAGGCTACTCAATGGGCTATCTCCCTTTTGAGAAACGGTCCAAAGCAACCTTTGCGGTAAGGGCCCTGAGGGAAAGACGAAGGTCAATCTTTACGCGTGACCCATTATCCGGTTGTACTCGAAAGAAAAACAGTCCAGGGATAGCTCGGTCGCGATAGGATATAAGCAGAAGGGACAAGGAATCAATGCCTGCATCGTCTAAACATATGGTAGTCTCAATGCAGATAAATACGGCCCGCGAACAAGGAAAGGACTAGCGAGGGCCAGAAAACGAAACAAAGGATGTCAAGGAGCGTGGCGGAGGACAAGAAATTCGTCAAGGGGGTGGTGGGAGCCTACGGCAGATGCATTAGCTGGCTGCTTGCAAGATGAGGTAGATTGGACGTACCCCGAATTTCAATTCGTCAAGCTTCAGCGCCAAGGCGTAGTTCTTCTTCCTCAAGCTCTCGATTGTCTTGTCCCGCGCAAGCACCTCCCCATGCAGCTCGTTCGCGCGAGCATTCCAAAAGTCAGACTGGTGGTTTCCTTCGTCAGCGATTATCTTCGACATCGCTCAACGAGACGCACATTATCACCCGACACTTTTAGCGCATCGCGCATCGTCAGTACCTCCATCATCCTATCTTTCGCCCTGCGCTGAGCGGCGCGCAGCGCGACCTCCGTGCGATCCAGCGCGCCCGTCAACCGAGCCTGCTCGCCCTCGAGGGTCTGAATTCGGTCCTTGTACTGGTCGACGCAGACGAGCATGGCCGCCCGGCTCTCCCGCAGCTCGGCGCGCTCGACGCGTAGGGCAATCAAGCTGGGACGCAGCTCGCGGTCGAGAATGCGCACGACGTGGAGGATGTTGGACTGGTGGATGGGTTGAGTATTGAGTCTGGGCGGGCAGGCGGTAAAGAGCTCACCTTCGTCGTACTGTCGAGGTGCGGGATGTCTGCGAGATCTTCGAGCGCCTCGAAAGCTTCCTCGGCGTCTGCGCTGCTCTCGTCGCTGGGATCCTCGATGGTTCCCCGCCTCCTACTCGGAGGGCCGCTCACACCCGCGTCCACCGGACCCCTACCCACACCCATCGCTCCATGCGACACAACTGCAGACTCTCCGGCGTTTATGGCCACCGCAGCGCGCTCCGCAAGCTGCACGAAGATCCTTTGCGGCGGATGGATGCCAGCGAACGTATACGTGCGGCAAGTCGGGCACCTCGTCCACTGCTGTAGCTGAGAGCACCCTGCACAGATTCCATGACCTGCACGCACAATAGTTTAGCGGGTTACTCAAGTGGCACAAAACAAACCCAACGTACCACACGTGAGGAAGAACACACCGTCCTCGGGGAAGCGGAAGTCCTCAAGGCAGACGGGGCACTCGGCGGTGAGAGGCATGGCGGGAGGCGTGAAGCTAGGTGAGAGGAATGACAGCGGAGAAGGAAAGGAAGAGGGAGAATAGTGGCGGTCAGTGGCAGAAATGCAAGCGAGGCATATATCCGGGTTTTGATGACACTGCCACAGTGCCACTAATATGACTAGAGGCCCCAGCACAAATGCTGAAATGAGTTAGCCGGACAAAGATGGGATGGTGAGTTAGCGAATGGAGGAATGCTCCATTGCAAGGACGCTCTTGTCGTTGGAGGTCCGTCAGTCGATGCTGAGCTTGCGAGGGGTCGACGGTAGTAGGTCCAGGACAAACGATGATGATACATTACACTGGTAGGACCGAAAACGAAAGCGAAAGTTGATAAGATTACTGCCCGCCGCAGATAGTAAGTTCCCGCATCTCCTGAAGAACACCCTCCACCTGCACGTACGGTCAGTCACTTGACCACAGCAAACCAATCTGACTAACGCACCTGAGCATCCAACTGCCCTGCGGCGTAGTCATCCCGAACGCTGTCGTCAAAGTATCTGGGCGAACATCGTTAGTGCCATCTTCGAAGGTGGATTGTCGAGACGCTGACCTCTGGACCCCGCTCATCTTCTCGTATGCCTCTTCCGCGAACTTGGCCTGTATCCTGATCATCGCCTCGAAGCTGGGGTCAAAGAAGGGTATCCGCTGGTCCAACAAGACGGGAAGCTCCTCGATGAGTTGGTTGTTCAGGATATCGAATTGCTGGCGAGGGAATGTTTAGCTGGATCGTCTATGCATGGCAAGGCTACGCACCTCCTTCGTCTCATCGTTCTCCGCTTGCGCGCGCGGTAGTCGCTGCGGATCTTCCGAGGGCTTGTCGATAAGCTTGCGCAGCCTTGCCCGTGCAGCGTCGTAGTCGATCATCTGCGCCGCGGTCAGCCTTCCTGAATACCCCTCATAAGTACACCGCACGCACCTTCTTCCCCCGCTTCGAGATGTGCTCATTGATGACCGGGAAATAGGCGCACATCTTGCCTATGGGCTCCGAGATGGTTGTGCGGTACGGAGTCTCCTGCGCAGGGAGTCAGCAATCAGGATGGCGAGGGACGGGGGATAAGGGCGCACAAATTCGCGGCTGATGCTCCCCTCCAACTCCTCGATGGCGCTCTTGTATGCATGCGCGGCCATCGCGCCCTCCGACGTACGATCAGCAGCGCCGTAGAAGGTCTCGACGGTCCCTGCTATGCGCGCCTGTGCTTGGGACATGCCTGACGACCCATCGTTGAGCTCCCATCCTAGACCGCCCGAACATGCCACGCACCGTACATCGCATCGTAATAATGCTTGGCATCCTTCTGCAGTGCCTGTGTCTCCTTCTCGAATCTGTGCAGCGTTCAGACGACGGACGAAGGGCAGAGGGAGTGGTGCGTACATCCGGTACTTGGCCTCCTCGTCCGCGAACTCACGGTCGATAGTGCGCTCGACCTGACCGGTCTTCTGGAGTAGCTGTATATGGCGTCAGACCGCCACCCCTCCGTATGCAGCACGTCGTGCGTACCGTTGTGCCCGCTCGGTTCACGGACTTCTTGAATCTAAGTTAAGGTATGAGACGATCTGAACCGACATCTAGAAGTTCGTTCGCACCCTGACCAAGACATACTTGACGAGGCGAGAGTAGGTGATGGTTAGAATCAAGTATTGATGGCAGTACAGTGCCGCAATCACGCCAGGTTACTGATAACGGTCTCTGATCCTTTGCGTAGCAGGCCTTCACAACCTTCCTTAGCTCAGTTGGAAGAGCATCAGACTGTAATGGGTTACATAATCATCTGGGGGTCGCCTGTTCGAACCAGGCAGGAAGGATTTTTGAGACTTGCATTCTCTTTTTGCCACCAAGTCCTGCGAGCCTCCCTTTACCATCCACTAGCTCAGTCACCATTCTCAAGTTCTTGCAAGCGCATGCACTGTATAGAGTACATATAATTACATTCGACTTCATTCTGTACCAGGGTAACCTTGCGACGAGAGACTAAGTACAACGGCAGGGCCCCGCGCACGCGCCGACGCCCAACCGCACCGTCAAGAGCTGTAAGTAGTGTACGTACAAGTAAGGTATGTGTATTTGTGTGAGGAGACGACGACGGAGACCGAGAAGAGGACGAGGATGCTACGGATGTTGGGTACTAGGGCTGAGAGACGCCAGGGGTAAGAGGCTATAGGTAGGAGTTTATGGGTTGAAAGGACGTAGGAGGACCAGTGGAAGAAAGCTATGTATGTCACCAAATAGATAGGTAGATGGATGCGATGCGGAGGATGTTGCTGCTGTTGTGTTGATGTTGAGTTGTAGTGTATATACGTGCTGTTGACTGTCGATATCGATGTACGCGGGGGGTATGATGCATCATGACTTCACCCGGTTGGTGAGGATGAGTAATATGCGGCGATTTGCGAGGATGGGCGAGGAGATCGGGGAGGGCGAGGGCTGATGGGCGATGGGAGAGGGTGATGGACGATTAGCGAGGGCGGTGAGAGAGGCGGCGGCGATGGGCGAGATGGATGGGTGATGAACGAGCAAGCGCTGATGGACCAGTAAGCGCTGATGAGCGAGGAGCTGCTGATGGGCAAGCAGATGAGATGGCCGAGCGCGGCGACGACAGCGATGAAGGATATCGATCACTGCCGACGACGATGGACGACATGCCGAGGAAACTGAAGGGAAGATGCCGATGACAGAACGAGCAAGGTAATCATCGGGATGGCGACGGCGGCAACGACGATCACCCCGCGCGTCTCGATATGCCCCCGCGCGACAACGCGGGACATGGCGACCAACCCCCCGCACGACGAAGGTTGCTCCCGCGCGACAACCACCACCGGCGCAACAACCACCTTCGCCGTTTGACGACTACCACCGGCATTCGTCAACGACCACCACGGTCTTGGGTACGGCGCACATGGCGGTGATGCACGCGCGGGCCGGACGCGATGATTTGTAGCGACCGAGCACGACGATTTGTAGGCGACGCGCACGACAGATTTGTAGGCGACGCGCACGACAGATTTGTAGCGCCGCGCACGGTGATTTGTAGCCCAACGGCACGGCGATTTGTAGCGACGACGCGATTTGTAGAGCGGGCGTGCAGGATTTGTAGCCGTTCCCATATCGTTTGTAGCCGATCATCGTTGGTTTGTAGACGTTCCCAAGCCGTTTGTAGTCGGGTCGCCGATATCCGGAGGTGCAGGTGGGCGAGGGGCATGCAAGTGGACGGACGTGAAGCTCGTGTTAGCAGGCAGCAAGTGAGGGAGCAGGGGGAGGCCATTATCAGCGAGCAAACGTCGGGGGTAGTGAGCAAGCGTTGGGGGTAGTGAGCACGGGTAGGCTGAGGTGAGCACAGGCAGGCAGAGGGCAGGGTGTGCATAAATTACTGTTGCATTGCGATCGGTGGGGTGTATGGTAAGGGTGTGTAGCACGGGCATGAGTCCAGCCTGATACGCCGCAGGTGCCATAATGTACTTTTTGCGAACGTGCTGTGTGGGTGGTGGCCTGGGGCTGGTGGGGGGGGTGGGGCGGACGTGCGGATGTTTGGGATGGAGGCGGAGTGCTGCAGGCAGTGGATGGTAGTAGGCGACGATGGTGCTGGACGGTCATCTCAAAAGACCGCCCAGCCGATCGCCAACCGCAATCGCGGCCTCACGGCAAGCGCCGCTAGCACCGACCACGAGCAGCCCCTGCAGGTCGCCGATCGCGCGCGGAGATACCCCCTGCTCTGAGTGGCTGATGGTGTGGGTGTGCTCGTCCTAAGCCTCTGGCTCTCGCATCGCCGCCCTCTAGCTCTCGCGCGGAGCCTGGCGTGTGATGATGATGGTGTTCGTGTTGCGTTGCGTCTCTCCTCCCTCAGCGTGGTCGCACATCCGCGATCACGCATCCGGTTCCCGGTGGTTTGAGCTTATCTGGCCATTCCCATTGTGCTACGCGCGCTGCCTGGCGGCATGCGCCGGGGTATCACGACTCGGAGCATCTCTCCATCAAACTCGGCGCGGACCTGCACAAGGACATGTAAGTACATAGGCGATTACACACATCACCGGCTACGCGGTACCACACGGGTCGGGTACGCGCGATGAAAGGGACGGAAGGAGAAGAAAGGGTGACTCACCTGCACCAGGTCCGCATCATAACCAAAGGATATCCGTCGTTCAAAGTGGCCCCCGCCATTCTCCCAAGAGTCGGCGACGACGTGTAGGATGCGGCGCTTCTT
>JAMQCK010000770.1:0-16094 GCA_024196135.1 Pleurotus ostreatus/Saccharomyces cerevisiae fusant | reverse complement strand
AGGATGGTGGGAGGATGGGGTAAGGGTGGGGGGGGGGGGGCGAAGTGAGAGAGGGGTGGGGGGGACGAGGATGCGAAGGTGGGGAAAGGACGAAGGGAGGGGGAGGGGGACGAAGGGGAATGGGAGGTGAGAACGACAACGAAGAGAAATGAGGCAACAGGGGAGGAGGGGGGGAGATGAAGGGAGAGGAGGGAGATGAAGGGAGAGGAGGGAGATGAAGGGAGAGGAGGGAAAGGAGGGAAAGGAGGAGGAGGGGGGAACGAAGGGAGAGGAGGCGAGAACGAAGGGAGAGGAGGCGAGAACGAAGGACATCCAAGGAGTGTGAGGGAGCGGGCATTTGCACGCAGAAGGAAAGGGCGAGAGGAACGGGAATCGAGAGAGTGTGTGAGGGCGAGGAATGGGAGACCGAAAGAGGGGGAATGCGCTTCGAAGGAAAAGAGAGGGCTTCGGAGATTGAGAAGGAAGCGCATGCGGGGCGAAGTGCGAGCGCGACATAATACACCACGGAGGGACAAGTGCGAATGCAAGAGGGGAAGGGGGAAAGGGAACGTCTAAGCAAGGAACCGGGTATGTAGCAGGGGAAAAAGCAATACGTAAAGGACGAGATGAGTCGGCCCAGGATCGAACTGAGGACCTTCTGTGTGTTAGACAGATGCGATAACCAGCTACGCCACCGACCCGTGGTGGCAAGCTGAGGAATGGATGATGCGGGCTGGCGGGGCCGAGGGATGGTAAGGGAAGAAAGGGTAGGGGGAGGGGCAAGGGGTGAGGGATGAGACGGAGAGGCAAGAGTGGAGGGGAGGGGGAGGGGAAGGGGGGAGAGAAGGTAGCGAGAAAATAGAGAGGAGGGATCGAGCAGATGGAGGGGGAGATCGAGTAAGGCAGGGCGGAGGTCGGGGATCTGGGTATATGCGCAGCGAGGTCACTCGTGTGCTCGAAACTGATTCACAAAACGCGCTGGAATGGTCGACAGCAAGGAAGCAGGTATGAGGATTGCATGTAATGAGGGCGCGGGGAATATGGTGGCAAGACGGGTCGTGACTGAAGAGAGGCACGGTGAAGGAGACAGGGCGGTGGAAGCTCAGGGAAGGACGGACGGCGAATGATGCGGCCTACGGGTGACGTAGGCGCATGTGGGGGGATCGGTCGTCTGCTATGAAAGAGAGAGGCATGAGCACGCCAAGAACGCGTCAAACGGCGGAGTCGTCACGCCCAGACGGTTAGCGCGTCGCGGTTGCAAGAGGATATCACCCCTCCCCGTCCGTGTGACTGTCCAGGCCTAGATAGCCGCATCCGGTTTCGAAAACGTCCATCAGCTCTCGGCATCCGCCGAACCCTTTTGATCCCGACGTCCATGTCAGTGCTGCCGCGGCGCACGACGTAACCTTCTCCCCCCTTGGCCCACCATCTTCGCTGACGCTAGCCACGCCCGCGCGTGCACTGTTCTGATCGTACACTGCATTGACGGCCTTCGCTACGCCTTTCGCGCCGGAAACATTGTACGACCAGCGCCTCCCATGGGTCGGTGGCGTAGCTGGTTATCGCATCTGTCTAACATTCGGAATGTCCAATAGTGTCCACAGAAGGTCCTCAGTTCGATCCTGGGCCGACTCAATCGCAGATTTGCGGTAACGTTTTTGGATCGGTGTAAACTATACGCCTCGTTACTAGGGTCAGCCATATGCCTTTTTCTGCCCCGAGGGAAGGCTTACATCTTTGTTTCCACCACGGTTAGCTATGCGACATTCACCCATCACCTCAATTGACGAAGAGGATCCCCGCTTTATACCCCCGCCTCCGACTCCGAGACCCGCTTTCTCTCTCATCGTACGACCACCCTTATCACCAAGCTGAGCGCACCGACAGGGCTCGACAACGCCCTCCTCACTAGAATAGGTGGCCCAGTCCCTAGGTAAGTCTAAACCGCCGCAAGTAATGGACCGACTCCTTTTTTCCTCACTTACGCTTGCCTTCTCTTCCCTACTCGCGCTTCTCTTCTCTGGCCCACTTGAGCTTCTCTTCCCTTTCCCACTTGAGCTTCCCTTCTCTAATGCACTCGCGCTTTCCTTGGCTTTCCCACTTGCGCTTTCCTTCTCTTCCCTCTTCTACGCGCATCTATCTTCTTTCCCATCATGACTTCCTTTCCCATCATCACCTTTCCCTATACCTACATTGAGGTCTTCTGCTCACCGTGCCTTCTCCCCAAGAGGCAGGGCTTAACTTAGGAGAGTGCGCCTCGAAGAAGAATCACGAGATCCAAGCGCCGCAAAACTGCAACTACTCCAAGCAATTACGCGCCACCAAGTTACGCGTGCGCTCTCGTCAGTACATAAGGGCAGCCCCGTTCTCTCTCTCCGTCCCTTGTCTCCGTCCCTTCTCCCCGTCTCAACCCGGGTTGACGTGCCGCTCCCTAGATCGACGCGCCACCACCACACGCCTCTCGAAATTCTCACCCCTCTCCTCTCGAGATCTCCACACCACCGCCTCTCAAAGCTCCTGCTAGCTACCGAGTGATGTCAGCCCCGTCTAGTATCTCTAGCCCGGACAAGGACAACACCTCAGCGGCCCGAATCACGCTTTCGCCGGCGCACGAGGAGGTTTCGCCCTCTCTCGCTACCGTACCAATAGAAGGGGAAGAGACGCCTCGCGACGATGTAGCGTCTCGCGTCACCGACGAGGGATCCTTGCACGCCGAACCCGGTCCACCCGATTCTGAAGATGACAAGAGTGGCCACTCCTCGGAGTGTACCACCGAAGACGATCAGCCCTCCAACCCCTTTCAATCCTCGTCCACCTCGCAAGCCCGGAGCCAATCGCAAGCTCCAAACATGGAAGCCGTTCAGTCGCAAGGTCGGGGCACCGACGAGGGACTCACCCGCCTCGAACAAATCCAACAAGATTCTCCGGACACTTACCCCATGCCAGACGTCGACCACGCCCCCCTCACTGCTACTCAAACCACCCTCGCCGCAGCCGTGCTGAGCGCCCGCTTCGCCACCGATTTGGCCCTCCTCCAGAATAGGATGCGCAACCTGCCAGGCCTGACTTGGCCGACAGAGTTGGAGGCTTCGTCAATACGGTCGGAGGCTTCGTCAATACTATCAGGGGATTCGCCAACACAATCAGAGCCTTCGCCTATAAACTCTTGCGAACTTGGATATGACCCGCCGGACGCCTCAGCGTCACCTAAGATCGCCAGTTCTGCTTCCCTGGTGCTTGATAGCACACTGGCGTCTGAGCATGCTCATCCGGCGTCTACTTCTCAGGGTGATACCGCGCCCTCGCAGGCTCAGAATATCGAAGCCGTGGAGTCACAAGGAGATTAAGCCCAAGAATCGAAGATGGACCCGGAGGCGTTAGTGAAGGGGGCTAGGCCGCAACCCCGGCGATCCAGTGGGCCATTAGATAGATCAATCGCACGTGGGGTCTTCGAAAGTCGACATAATGTAGGGGTCATCGAAAGCAGACGCAGGGTTATCGACAGTAAACGTTAGGTCACAAAGAGTAGAACTCAGGTTACTTTTAGTAGATATTCTGCAATCAAACCACTCTTTGCATCACTATCTCGTCGTCCTATGAGCACTGCGACGAAGAACGTGCTTGGCTCGCCGAGTTCGAACTACCATGAAGACGAACCGCCCGCTTCGGCATTAGCCGACGCGCCTTGAGCTCGACTTCCATGTCCATAACGCAGCCCCGCGCAGACTCCCTGGCGCTCTGCCTGCAGCCCTGTCGTCGCAAGGCCACTATACACTGCCGCCATCCCCGCGCCGTAATGGGTCAGTCGTGTAGCTGGATTAGTGCTCGAAACAGCGCGTGAGAACCTTCCCAAACACGGTAACAATAGCGGTCGTCTAGGTACGCGGGACCTTTAAATTTGCGTCTTCCGTCTGGTATCTTCCCCAGCTTCTTCTACCCCGATTCGTCGTGATCTCCGCCGTCTCGTCGTGATCTCCATCGTCTCGTCACCTTCTTCGCAGCTTCTCTCCCTCCCTTCTATCGGTTCTTTCTCCCCTTCCATCGGTTCTTTCTCCCCTTCTATCGGTTCTCTCTCCCCTTCTATCCACTCCTAGTATTCTCCTGGCCTTCTCTTCTCCACCGTTTTCGAGCACGATAATCCTCTTCCACAGCTTCTTTTCTCCCTTGCACAGCTTCTTTTCTCCCCCACCACGTCCCGCGCACCGCCTCTATATCTCCTTTGGCCCCTTCATCCTCGCCTTCCGCCATCACCATATCGCTGGCCTGGCCTGCCGTTTCCTCGCCGCAGACCGGGGGGGGCTGCTTGAATTCTCAACTTGAGCGCCTACAAAACAGGCGGAAGCGCCGCAAATTTGCCTACGTGTACAATACCGCCAACCCACAATAGCGTCCCCGGCGTATATAAGGCACACCTGCACGCCTCCCTTCGTTTTCAAGACCCCCCTCTGGCCCCTCCATCATGCACCGGCCGAAGCTTCAAGTGATCACCACTCTTCCGGCAGGCCCGCCCGCATCCTCAGCACGTCCGCCGCTGCCGTCTTACGCGCCTCCACCTTGGGCTTCACCCTCTCTACCGCGGACTTCACCGTCCGCACTGCCGTCTTCCCCATCCCCATCTCAGGAAAGCGCGGCCACAGACTCCCAAAGCCCCACGCGTCCTCCGCGCACGGCTTCCGCTTCACCTCCACCCACGGCTTCCGCCTTTCCCCTTCGATTACCTGCTCCGCAGCAGGATCATACTTCTCTGCAAAAGGAACACACCCTTCTTCGACAGGATTACGCTCCGAGTGAGTGCGAGTCAGACGGGTGCGATATAGGAGCTCGCCGCATGGACGATCTGGGAACTCGTCGCGTGGGCGAACTGGGAACTAGTTGCGTGGACTATCTGGCAACTCGCCGTGTAGACGAGCGGGAAAATCGCCTTGAGGGCAAGCCGGAAGATTTCAACTCGTTCGATCCCGTGGATGGTGGCACAGAAGAGAAAAGACCGCCTTTGTCAACTGAGACGCCCCCTCCGTCACCACAGTCTGAGGTTCTGCCAACCTCTCCGCAAGCTTCGCCATCCTCGGGCTCGTCATCGCTGAAGGCTCCGATGGACTCACCAAGGTCGTCAAGAACATCACTGCCCTCGCCTCCGCCCATGCTTTCGCCCTCACCCTCGCCCTCGCCTTTGTGCACTCCCTTCCCTTTGCCGTCGATCCAGCAACCCGCGAGGGTATACGATCCAGCAACCCGCCAAGGCATGCAGTGGCTCATGTATGCAGCGCCTTAAGAGATACAGTATTGGGTCCGCACCCGCGCGACGCCTGAGTTTACGAACGGTCCCGAGGGTGTCAAGCTGGCAGAGAGGCGCTTGCTCCGCTGCCCACCGCGGGTTCGCGCTTGCTGAGATCCCATCGCCCTGGTTTCCAATTGTAGAAACTATGTACGTACCAATAGTAGTGAAATGTATACATTCCATCGAGCAATTGCCTTCCGAACGAAATCAAAACATGACATGCGACTTGAGCTTGAAGTACAGACCATCCGCAGCCCAGGTTCGAACATCGAACCTGTCCCTGAAGGCAAACACGCGCTTCGGCATCCGCCGATCCCTTCTGTTCCCGACCGCCATGACTGCGCAGTGCGCCTCCGTATCCCCTTCTGACTCTGAACGGGCCTCAATTTACTGTTCAAGACGTGCGCCACAATACTGCTCAAGACACGCCTCACGATGGTACGCGAACGAAATGGGAGATGTAGACGCGTGCGGAAGGCAGCCCCAAAAGCAACGAAAATGCGCCGTGCGGCGCCGGAAGCGACGCGCAGTAACTCCTCGCCTCCCGGCTCTGAAGGCTCCTTTCCGCGTCTCAGAATCACTCCTCCCACCCGCTATGGAAGCTCTCATACCATTCAAGCGTCGCTAACGCGCTCCGCCTCGGGCCGCAAATGCACAAAGACGCTCCGCCGCGAGTCCTTGATGCTTAGCCGTCCGCCACAAATGCGCCAAGGCATGTGCACAGGTGTGACAGGAACACACGAGTGGTCTTTCCAGCATATATAGAGTCGCGCCTCGTCTCTCCTCTTAAACCCGCGACCCAGACGAGACCGACGCACCCCTTCTCTCTCTGCCCGCTCCGCTCACCAGCCCAACGTGGCACCACTTCTCGCAGACCGTCGTGCAACCACCTTTCGAGATCTGCACTCCGCCGCTGCTCAGATTGCACGCTCCATCGCCCTTCAAGCACCGCGCCAACCCGTGGAGCAATGCCTAATTCCTCCAGGACTCGCAGACGTCGTCGTCGCACTGTCCCTCCTCTGGACCAGGACAGTGCCCTCGCGCCACGTATCCCGCCGAAGATGTCGCCCGGAGAGGCATTGGCGTCAACGATGCGTGGGGCAGGACCATGCTCTCTCGCCACGAACAAGCGATCTTGCGCTGACGAACGGCCATCCTACGCCCTCGGGCCCTCTCGCGTCGATGTAGCCAATGGATCATCGCCCTCCGAGGCGCCAACGCTCGCCAATGGGCCATCACACACCGTCAGGCCTTTCCGCGCCAGCAAAGGGCCGTCTCGCGCTAACGGACAGTCCCACGCGAACAATGGGCAGTCTCGCATCGGCAGACCATCTCACGCCATCAAGCCGTCACGCGCCACTAAACGGTTTTCCCGCGCCGGTGCAGGTGCACTCGACTCTGGTGATGGCATGAGCGACTTCGAGCATGTCAGCTGCGACGACGCCTTTGACTCTGCCGCCACACCCTCGATTTCTCCCACCCCTTCTCCCATCTCTCCCTCCGCTTCCTCGATCTCTCCAACACCTTCCCCCATCTCTCCTTCGGCTTCCCCTGCCTCTCCCACCCCGTCCTACTCTCCCACCCCGTCCTCTGAATCTCTCGTCTCCCTCATTGACTATTCCTCCGATTCCTCGTTCTCCATCATCGTCTCCGATGACCTTTCCAGCGAATATAGGACATCGTCCGGCGAGCAGTCCCCTTCACCTAGCGAACCCACTCCTTCACACAGCGAAGATGATTCCTCCCCAAACTCGACCCTACCTCCCTCCAGAAACTCCACCTTCCCTCCCTCCACGTCTATGTGGCGATGGCGGCCCACGACTGCGTCTGACGAAGATAGTCCTCCTTCCAACGACCATCATAACCTCGCGGATCAGTACGATGACCTCCCGAGCGATCACGACGACCGCTCAAGCAGGCACCATAACCTCTCGAGTACCCGCAGTGAGCTCACGTATCACCACGGTGCCCTCGCGAACAATCCCACCGACCTCTCATCGTCATTCAGCGCCGCATTTGCCCGATTATCCCTCGAGGACGACGCGTCCAATGCTCGAGCCGCATCCAATGCTCAAGCCGTGTTCGGTGCTCAAGCCACGTCCTATGCTCAAGCCGTGTTCGATGCTCAAGCCACGTCCGATGCAAGACCAAAGCGCCGGCGAGAGACAGTCCCGCGCCCGTATCTCACCACCACGTCAATCAATGCGATCAACAAATGGCTCCGCACATTAGAACGGTCACCTCCGCTGGCGCCGTCCGCGTTTTCGCCTGCGCCGTCCGAGTTTTCGCCAGCGCCGTCCGAGTGTCCGCTTACGCCGTCCGAGCACGCGCCAGCGTTCTCCCAGCGCGCGACAGGCGCAAGTTCTCTGCTTCGACAAGCCGCGCCGTCCGACCCGCGTCGCCAAGTCGCGCCGTCCGACCGCCGTCGACCAGCCACGCCGTCCGAGTCGTCCAGAATCAACATATGTAGGCGCCGACTCAGCGCTTTGAGACAGGCTGCGCCTTGGCGGGAGGCGCCTCCCGATACTTGACCATTTCAAGTCACCGAAGCTCCTCAGTTTTTCGCGTCTACCCTTATGTCGGTGTTCGTGCCTACCTTCACACCTGCTTCGCGTAGAGCTCTTCCACTCGAGTCACCAGCTCCTCGTCCGGCCTCTCCTCCAAGTCCGCCCAACTCACCTCGCCAATTGAATCAGCCAAACAGCTCCCCGTGCGCCCTCGGTAGTTGGTAAACAGGCGAGACGTCAGAACCGGTGGCATGCCGTCGACGTCTTGTTTAGATCACCTAAGTACTTCGTCTTGTCTCTTACTCAACGTCGAAATATACACCCTCATACTATGTATTCTGCGGGCCTTAGAGCTTCCCCAATTGAGTCCATGCAGTAGTCCCAATCAAGTCCTGCTTGTGGCGACACCGAGCGATTCGAACATCGAACCCAAATCTGAACACGCGCCTCGGCATTCACCGGCGCACGTTGTTCCCGACCACCATGACCACGCCTCGATGCCCTGTCCAAGATGCGCCTCAATATACCAGCTAAAAACGCACTAGTCCCCCTGCGTTCTGATGGACCAAGCAGACTGGTAATTACTACGGAAAGCGTGAGCTTGGCGACGTCAGCTGCAAAGCAGAGCCCTGCAAACTGCAAAGGTGGCCGATTGAGCGAGCGATAGCTGAGAAGACGGCAGAAGCTACAACAGACTTAGGCGACGCCCGTATCAGGTGAGTACGTGATTCTATGAGCTTCCCGACCAGCTTTCCCTCTTCGCTTGTACCCCTCCTTCCATCCCCACCCGCTGACCGCCTGCTTCTCATCATGATGGCCCGTTCCCCCCCAACTTCCATGCCTCTCTCAGCCTCCCGATTCAATTGATTAAGCGCCCAAAATCATCAGTATCACTCTCGCATGCATAGAGCTTCTCGGGTCTTCTCTTTTCGACCGCTTTCTTCTCAAGCGCTGACCTGCGCCACAGGCCGTCGGGGGTATTGTAAGCTGTATAGCGCGTTGAAGACCTGGCCTTAGAGTCTCGGCACGTCCACCTCTCAATCCTTAGATCTTCCGCCTCCAGCTTGCGCCTTACCGCCATGTCCTTGCCGCCATCATCCGCCTCATCCGAGTCTCCCATGCCCACGGCCGAGCACGCTTTGCATGAAGCGCCCTCCGTCTGCACCAGTGAGCAGCCTGCGCTTGGCGGCAAAGAGCTCGACTTGCTGGCCGTTTCTTCTCAGCTCGCCGTATCGCTCGACGACCAAGAACTTCTCGAGCGCTCGATCGCAAACCCGGAGCTCATGCGTGCAGAAGCTGCGGCACTCCGTGCACTGGCTGCGTCGAAGACCCAGATGTGGCGCCCGGACTCGCCAGAACCCGACTACGGCTTGGACGAGGAATACAAGGGCAACGTCGGCCAGTACGACGACCTGACCATCATCGAAGAGCCTCGTACCCCCGAGCGATGTCGTGGCCATGAAAGACATCAGCGTGCGCCTTCGCTCAGATTCATCGAGGACGACCTGGCGCTACAAGTGGTGCTCCAGATGTATGCGAGCGAGCCTAGCAGGCAGTCTCTACGGCAGCAAGCGCACGATCGGCTTCTTCTTTATGGCGCGCTCTCGGCAATGCATGGGTCCGCTGGCTCGGAGGCAGCTACCCCTCCCCGTGCGCCAGCCTCAAGACCTCCGCAAGCTTCTGCGTCAAAGCCCTCCACGGCTTCGCTGGCCGGCGCTCCACCAAAACCTTCCTCTCACACACCGTCTGAATCTCGCTCGCTAACTCGCAAGATGAAGCAAGGCCTCCGCCAGCTGACGCGCATCGACCTCCAAAACCCGAAGATAGCGCCTCAAAAACAACGCGGGCGCGTCGGGACTGTTGGTTGCGCCGCGCAAGCAGATCCGGCGCCTCAAATGCGGCAATAGAGCTGTGGAATCGACAATAGGGCCACGGAATAAATTGACAGCGCACCGTTGTATAAGAGGATCGACTGCAGTCTCGCACTTCTTTTTGACTTTGACCCACGTTTTCTCAAGCACCGACGAGCACTTGGAGTGAAGACTGCGATTCCCACCGGCTCGCTTGTCGCTCTGGCTATATCTCCAACGCCTTCATCGGTGTCCTGCTCGCCTCTGCCGAGGGCTTCCTCATCTTTACCTCTTCCCCATCTCATCTCAAAGGGGCGCTGACACCGACTTCCCCGTCTCCACGCGCCCGAGGCCTACACCTCCACGCATGCCTTCCTCCTTTTCCTTTCGCTCGCCTGCTCAACTGGAACGCGCTCCAAGCGAGTGCGAGTCCGACGGGTGTGATATAGGAAACCACCGTGTGGACGTGTCGGTTGATGACAACCTGTCCGACCCGGTAGGTCGTGGCGCAGGGAAGGAAGGATTGTCATCCTCCGCCCAGCTACAAGCTTCGCTGTCTTCGCCATCGCCGCAGCATGAGTATTCGCTGTCCTCTCCATCTCCCCAAGCTTCACCGTCGCCGTCGCTGCAATCTGGGACTCCGTCGCCCTTGCCATCGTCGCGGGTTGAGCCATTCCCTCCATCACAGTCGCCACTGCAAGCCTCAACAACGTCGCCGAACTCACAACTGTCCTTGCCTATGTCCACGCCTCAGCTATCGTGGCCCTTACCTTCATCCCCGCCTTTGGCGCCGCTACGGCCACCCGCGAGAGTTCACAGGCTCGGTGATCAGTCACAGAGGCCACGTGAGACGAGACTCACTGAAGTCCCGCGCGTAGGCGGAGCCCAAGTGTACGACCCTGCGCGCGAGGATGGGCAAGCTCGCGGGGACGTGCTTGCCTACCGCGATTTCGCAGTCACGGAGGTCTTGCCGCCTTGGGCTTCAATTACAGAGGACGATGTGTCATAGTTATTAGTTATAGTATACCCATGAAATCTAGTACTTTGAAGGCAAACAGCATCTAGTATTCCAATGAATGACGTGCGTGAACTTGGACTCGGTTCGAACATTGAACCTGTCCCTAAAGGCAAACACGCGTTTCGGCATTTGCCGATGTCTTTTGTTCCCGACGTCCATGGTGCGGTCCCCTTCGTCGTCTTCGAGACGTTCTGCCCTCTTCTTCCCCCTTCTCTTCATATTCCATTCCACCCACCCCGCCAATCATCCCCTTCCACTGCCCTTGCTGCTCTTGCCCCTTACGCCTTCTCATCCCGCCGGTCCCTCCTGCACGCACTGCCGCTCACATGGGTCGGTGGCGTAGCTGGTCATCGCATCTGCCTAATACACAGAAGGTCCCCAATTCGATCTTGGGCCGACTCATTCGTATACTGGCGAGGAAGTACTCTCGAAGGATTTTCGACGAATACTTACAGTTAGGCGATCGGTACATCGCGGTGAGAGCGAACTCTCGGCAACTTCCAGCCATAGTTTCGTCCTCTACCGTCGATATCCCACACACAGCACGCCGTTCCGTCATCAAAGAGATCTCTGGAAAAGCTCTGGATCTACTCTGCCGGCGCGCTTTCTCGCGGCAAATTGGAAAAACCACGTCTCGGACGGGAGCACGTCGCAGGAGAAGTGTCGGTGTTCAATTGGAGCACAGATGAGAGTGCTTGTGGAAGCAGCTACGCATGGTCAATGTTTTCGTCTTCTTGCATTTCATTACCAAATTACCTCCGCCCACTGCTTCACCGCTGACCCACCGTCTCCTGGTTTCAATAGCATCTTCAGGCGCCGGCTGTGTTCTGCATCTTCTTTTCCTTCCCGTCTTCTTTGCCATCTTCGAAGCGCATCCCAAATTGCTATCCTCGCACAGCGTCTTTCGAAGTATCGCTTCTTGCCCTTGAATCCTTCTGTTGCTTCCCAGCCGCTTCCTATTGCTGACTGTTCGTCATCAGACTCTACCCCCAAATGGCGTCTCAAAATTGGAGGCCGCAATACCTGGGATCAGTGCCAGGCGCACGAACGCCCAACGTATATAAGGGAGGGCTACACCGTACTCTACCGCTCCCTAAGCCCTGTTCATTCTCCTGTCAAAAGAAATACCCTCCAAAAAGCCTTGTGCGCCAACAATGTCGTTGTCCCCATCCACAACTCTCGCTAGCCAACCCGCGCCAGCGCCAGATAGTCAAGGTCCTCGCGCTCAATCAGGGTCCTCGCCTCTCTCTGAATCGCCCCGCGACACTGGTCATGGCATGCTGCCACTCGAGAGGTCTAATATCGACCCTGAGGCATTCACGGGCATGGATTCAGTCCCGCGAGGTGCTGAAGAGGGCCAGATGCCACAGATTGCGGTGGTAGAGGATACCGATGCATCATTTCCAGCAAGCAATACCCGTGTCGATGTCTCGCTGATGCTCCCGCAAGCGGCCACGGTCATCCCGACCTTGCCTCCCTTTTCCAGTAATGCATCTTCCACCCCAAGTTTGCCACCAAGCCCCTCCGTTCCATGCGGCGCTTTACCTGCACAAAGTCAATCGTCGCCCTCGTCTCCGTCTGCCAATGCACCCGAAAATTCCGCGCCACAAGTTGATGTGGTTGAGACACCGCCTATCCTGATGCCACGACCAGGTGTTCTCGTCTCCCCCCCTCCTGATGGGTACATGCCTCATCTCCCACAACAAGATGATCCTTCACAATCCTTCAGCAATGCGCTCTCCCCGAATGTACTGGCAGCTCACGAGGCGACCCTTTCGATAGGGACTTGGGCCTGCATAGCGCTTGGATCGCCTCCGAAACTCTCAGAGTTCATCCTTAGCGAACGCCGTCGGCTGCCCACGGCGTCTAACTACGGGAAGTCTGGAAGCAACTATCCTGACCCAGCGTCCAGCGAACTGTATGCATGGACTGCCGCTACTAGTGCTGCCGGCAATCTTTCAAACAAAGAGTCATCCGAAGTCACACTCACCTTCGACGGTGACGGAGCCCGCAGACCACCTCTCCTCTCCCTCGACATGGGGGGAAACGGCTCACTGACGTCCAGTCACGGCTCGGAGGCTGCTTCAGGCCTCGCGTCTCCTGCGCAGTCCGGCAGCACTGACAACCCATTCGTGCATTTTTCGTCGTCAGAGGCCTCTGAAACCGCAGCTTCCAATGTCCGATCTGCCTCATTTTTAGATGCCCTGGAAAGATACCGAGCCGCCGACGTCGCTCGACGCTTGACCTCGACGTCTGCAGATGCGGATGTTCAGCCTGCAGAACATCAGTCATCCGAATCTTCGGTAATCTTCTCGTCCGAATCCGCAACAGGGGACTCGCTAAGTCCTTACACGGGTTCGCCCAACCCTTTCGGCTCACCAGGGACCCCTTCAGAGCTTGGTCTGAGCGAGACGTCTGAGCGTTCCGCGGGAGAAGAACCTAACTCGCACGAAGCAGGAAGCCACAATACGCCTTCCAACTGCGCCGAGGATGGTGTTGATGTTCAAGCTCTCGATCAAAGCGAGTAAAACGAAGCTCAGTCCGTCTTCCATATTTACTACTACTCGTAATCAATTACTCACTATTTCGTCTTTTCTCGATGGGATTCGTCTTTCCTCTCGCTGTGATGTTTATGAACTTTTCGTACCATGTAGTCTATAGGTCTTGATTCAAATATACATATATATGAGATCCGATTACCCTGTTGGTGCCCAGAAAGCGGTAGGAATACGAGCGATTCGAACCTTATCTAGGAACGGCGAGTTTCGGCACCTTCCGGTCCTTCAAGTTTTGTTTTTGGAGAGTGACATTGGCGAACGTATCATGTATGCGGAATTCTAGCGCAGCACCCGCGCTTTGAATTAGCAATGCACTCGAGCTGTCCGAAGCTCAAGCTCTGATATGTGCAGTGTTGCGGATGAAGGTGGTGGCCTTTGCGCAGTAAGCGCCGCTTGAGCGGGGGTGTTTGCGAAGTATTCTGTCTACATTGTTGCTTCCTTTGATCGCTTTCCTGTAATATCTATCTACAACATTCTCCACATCTTTTGGTCGATCCTTGTCTATATTATAAATGCCAATCAAACGCTCGTATCGTATCGTTTCATGGACATGGAGTGCGAGTTGCCAGAGATTTGAACCTGGGGCTTCTCCCAAAAAGGTACGACATGCTTCGGCATTAGCCGTCTCCTTTTGCTCCCGACTTCCACGATTGACTCGCATTTCGCTGCTCCTCTTTTAGACTTGATGTTATTGAATCTACGATCTTTTCTACTGACATGACCTGACGTCCGTATCCCGGCGGTTTTTCCCTCATCACCGACCTGTGTCCGCGCCTGCTCCCTTAGCTGCTTCGTACGCAGCCGGCCTTGAGAAGCACTTCTACTTCGAGCTTTCTCATGCACCCACGTCTCACAACCCTACATCTCAATTCGCCCGCTAAGACCACGCACAGGAACGAACGCACACATGGGATCAGACGCTCAGCAAAACTGGCGCCACGAGAAACGCGAAGCTCATTGGGTCTATTCTCGGAAGGCTTCGTAGAATGAATAGACGTCGTGACACCGACACTTGCGCACCGCCACAATATAACCCTCACGTATAAAGCCGCTGGCCCATACTCTCGTGCCTCAACTCTCTCATCTTCCGTTGTACATCTTCCAGCTAAATTCTACCGGACCTCTGATCACCCGACGAGCAGTCATCGATGTCTCCCACCTCATTCCCTAACTCTTGCGATGACCTGAACGAGCCTCCACCCCTTGCTCCTGCTTCGCCACACGAAGACCCTGATGTCACAATGGCTAGTCGTAGCCGTACGGAGACTTCTCAACAGTCGGGCGACCCCGATCAAGATGCCCCGGGCGCGCCACTAATGCGTAGTAGCGAACTCCCTCTTGACTCGGATGCTGGTGCAGCCAGTCAAGAGGCCCGAGTCGCTAATGTAGCGAGCCCCATAAGATCCGACTCCAAGCCAGCACTCTGGTGGACGGAAAAAGGAGCCACCGGAACCAAAGACGGCTCGGTCTCCCACAAAGCTCGAGCTGTGGACAAACGCCATTTGTCAACCCTACCTTTTGGCGACGAAAGTCCTGGAGTGCCTTTTCCGATTACACCCGATGCGGGTCCGACTGTAGCTTCACCTACTTCAATTGAAAATTTCGACAGTGGAACGGAACAGACTGAAGGGTAGCTTCTGCGTAGCGTTACAGCGCTTCTGCCTTGATGAAGAGCAATCAATGAGTCTGGTCTCCGAGTCCTTTGCTACCTTCCATGTTTGTTTCTCGTCTAACGCTGCAGCTTAAATAGTGAAAGCATATTGCACCTATCAATTCGAGTATTCTCGAGACTGTTCAAACTTACCGTGCATCTAAATAGAGGCTAGATTATCCCACCGTAGGATTGAGAGGCCACTGCAGCAAGACGATCACGTGATTGTGTATCTCGAACCGTGACAGTGACGCGGCAACGCGTCTCAGCCCCAGCCGGTGCGTCATGATCTCAACCCTCATCCTCGGGGTAAACTCGTCCGAGGATGCCATGCTTGTTAACAGATTCTCGAATGGGGCGTAACTTCCTTTCTCCCTCCGCTCGGTATGGTGGTTTCAAAGCATCATCGCTGCACACGCTTGGAAACAAAGGGTTCGCCAATTTTGGCATGAAGGATGGCGCTGTGGGCGCCAGCAGAGTTCCCAAGTGATATGTTGTGCCCTATTCAGGACCAGTACAGCACAAAGGATTCCACACGCCAGGATGCATTTAGGGCCTGCGGCCGCTGGCGAAATTCTCTCCATTCACGATTCTCATCCGCCCTCTCGCTCATTCTGCATCCCTCACCCACTTCGAGGAGAAGACTACCATGTCCGCCCGTTCTTTTGATCCCTCCCGTGAGGGCCAAGAGCAGCACTCCCCCACCGTCCTGCGTGCGCCACGATTGCGCGTGAAGGACCTTCCCGACGAAGACGAGCCGAACTCGTACGAATTCGAGCAAGCTGCCATCGGAGATCAAATGGACGTGGACACGGAGAAAGCTGCGCCAGCTGGGCACAGCGAAGACGCCATGGACGTTGACGGACCTTCGTGCTCGGGGAGCGCCACGAACGGGTCCGATCCAAGGTGTACTGCACATCGCTCGAGTGGCACCTCCAACAGCAAGAGTGCCGCTCACGCAGTGCCTACGCGCCGCATGTCTGCGGCAGTGCCGCGCAGCCCTGCTCCGTCAGTTATTTCGATGCTTGATCGAAGTGTTGACCTCAAATGCCCATTCCTATCACCCGCCGCTCCTATGCCGTCCAACCTTTTTGACGACACATCCAAAAAGAATAAGGACTAAATGGAGCCAACTTGTAGTACGCTTTACGCCGTATTCTCTAGGCGTACCATCTGCTTGTTGGGACTGGTACTCGTTCTATCCGACCGCTTGCGGCTGTTTTGTATGTAAGATAGTGTATATGTGTTACAAT